>JAPZIH010000013.1:1926236-1985052 GCA_027410445.1 Discoglossus pictus | reverse complement strand
CCTCTTCCCCACACACAACACTGGTCGAGAGGAACCTAAAGGGATTCCTGCTCATTCTCTGGTACAATTCCTCCTGATGTGGCCCATCTGTTGGCACACAAAGCATCTTACCTCCCGGCAAACGTCTTCTCTTCTGGGTGCGTGGGGGTTAGGGGCGGAAGGTTGAGAGGCCAGTGATAGGGGAGCGGAGTACGGAGGCATTGAACCAGTGCTGGCCACTGGCTGGGAGGCACTTTACCCTCCCACTGGTCTCCATGTACTGATACGCTAAATGGCCAGACTTTTCGTCTGTGGCTGGTTTCTAGTCCTTGACCAATGCTCTCATGGCTGAAGTGCACAACTGTAGCAGCTGCTCCAGTACAACAACTTGGATAGCATTTTCCTTGGAGGCTACTAGATAGCCCTTCCGCCATCTCAAGCATGTTTGAGCTTCCACATTAGATTACTAAATGACTCCTTGCTCCCTCAAGCAGCAGAGAGGAAGCAAAGCAACAGAGCTCCTAAAAATTAAACTTGAAAAAGCATAAAATTACAAATCAATTTTGATTATCTTTGATCTACAAGATCAGTAGCCATATTAAATTCCCCCAACGTGAAAAAACGTAGCCCGTAACGTAGCCCGCAAGACTTGCGGCTATTAAATTGGTGCTGAATTGGTGCCGTAAAGCAAGCCACTTGCGACATGCGGCTTAAAAAGTATTTCATTTTTATCATATGTTGGAATGGTCATGCATATGCCAGTATGAAAAGCAATGCTGCCACATGCAGAAAGCAATTAAAGACGCACTACCTAATTAAATAGCAACACAGAAACATGAAACCCATGCCACATTAACCCTTTCTCACTCACAGATGCTTCTGTTATTTTGTCCTATTTGTTGTTTGCTTCACAATAAAAAAATAAAAAAAACATCTTCAAAGTTGTGGGCATGTTCTGTAAATTAAATTATGCAAATCCTCAAACAATCCATGTTAATTACAAGTTGTGAGGCAACAAAACACGAAAATGCCAAGGGGGGTGAATACATTTGCAAGGCACTGTATGTATATATATATATATATATATATATATATATATATATATATATATATATATATATATACACATGTATATTGTGATAGATTAGCCTGTTACCTTATAGATTAACAGCCAGGAGATCAGGTATTCTTTTATTCTTTTATTGAAAAGTCCACAATCTACACCACACAATAGCTTACGTCAGCCAAAGTTATACCAAATCATATACTGTGCTCTTGAAACATCTTCATCAGTAGAAAAGGGGAATATCCGGCCCACCTGTCTCTCTGAAATGCTCCAACCTCCAGGGACCCTTAATTTAACTTTTGGAAAAAGCCCTGTCCCTGTTATTCTGCTGCCTTCTCCCTGGGGTTAATGTATACAGTCTTTAAACTTGAAAAACATTTTTTTTCTTTGGAGAGCTTTCAGGCAAAACAGTCTTTACCTTTAAATATCTTTTCTCTGCAAACCGACTTTGCCTTGCGACCAGCTTTGCTCTGCAAATCGACTTTGCTTTGCTCTGCAAACCAGCTTTGCTCTTGTGGACAGCTTTGCTCTGCAAACCGACTTTCAGGAAAACAATCTTTACTCTCTCACTCCAAATCATACACTCCTCAGTTCCCTCTGTAGGGCTTTTAAACCATCCTGATTAAGATCAGGTGCACTGGCTTGATTGAGCTGCATTTCCAATCAACCCTTTCTATTCCAAACTGGATATACAGCTCTGCTAATTCTCAGGTTTATATATAATCCTTGCTTGACTCTGCTACAATATATATATTGTATATATACTCAGATATATATATATACAGATAATCAGCTTGTGTTTAATCCAACCCTGGCTTTCCATTAAAGCTGTATAATACAGCATACATAAGCTTAAAGAAAGCAATGTTTGATAATGGCTATGGATTAAAGAGTAAGGCTTTTGTGGGCACATTTGCATGTCCCAGCTCAGCTTCCCAGAATGCAGTGTAATAACTTTTTTTCTCAGAATTCTGAGCTGGAAGCAGGTTTTTAACTTGTTTTAGACATTCAAATGTGAACACAGATGTACTATTTATTTACTCTATATATATATAGATAGATAAATAGATGGGTACTCCCTCCCCAGCATCTTCCCTTCTCCCTCACCTTTTTTTCTGTCTGGTTAATTCTGATAGCAGGGTCTAAAGAGATCAAGAGAGACACTATCAGTAATCCAGTAGCTGCAAGAGTAGGAGATGAGGCGGAGGTATTAGGGAGAAAGTTGAGGATATCCCAGTGAGCTAATGCACAATGGATAAGATACCTATCTCCTCTACAATGTAATGGAGGTAGGTATTCTTGTATATATACTCTGTAATCTAAGGGGGATTTGTCCCCCTAACCCCCACCCCGATTTCTTTGCCTCTGGCTTCATCTATAGATTTTATTTTATATATTCACACTTAATATATAAGGTAGAAATCTGTCAAAATAAACAGCAAATAACATAAATAAAAGAATTTCAGATCCTGCAAGCAGCTTGGGGAGAAGGTGACAACAGTTGGTGTGATTATTCGCAAATGGAAGAAACACAAAATAACTGACAGTCACCATTGGTCTGGTGCTCGGGAGGATCTTGTTAATGGTAACACACTAAGCCGTAAAAGGACAGAAATCCTGCAGGGCCCGCAAGGTCCCCCTGCTTAAGAAAGCACATGTACAGGCCCATCTGAAGTCTGCCAATGAACATCTGAATGATTCAGAGGAGAACTGGGTGAAAGTGTTGTGGTCAGATGAGACCAAAATCGAGCTCTTTGGCATCAACTCAACTCGCCATGTTTGAAGGTGGAGGAATGCTGCCTATTACCCCAAGAACACCATCCCCACTGTCAAACATGGATATGGAATCATTATGCTTTGGGGGTGTTTTTCTGCTAAGTGGACAGGATAACTGCACTGCATGAAAGGGACAATGGATGGGGCTATGTAGCGTCAAATCTTGGGTGAGAACCTCCTTCCCTCAGCCAGGGCATAGAAAAGGGTCATGGATGGGTATGCCAGCATGACAATGACCCAAAACACACAGCCAAGGCCACTAAGGAGTGGCTCAAGAAGAAGCACATTAAGGTCCTAGGGTGGCCTAGCTAATCTCCAGACCTTAATCCCATAGAACATCTGTGGAGGGACCTGAAGGTTCGAGCTGCCAAATAGCCTCCAAACTCTAATGACTTGGGGCCTCATTCAATTGCGATGTGGGCAATTGAATAGGGCCCTAAATAAGCACATAGCATATTTTTATTAAAGAAGTTTTTAGTTAGTGAAAACCTTTCTTAAAAAATATATGTTATGTGCTTATTTAGGGCCCTATTCAATTGGGCAAATTGCAATTGAATGAGGGCCTTGGAGAGGATCTACAAAGAGGAGTGGGACAAAAACCCTCCTGAGATGTGTGCAACTACAAGAAATGTCTGACCTCTGTGATTACCAACAAGGGTTTTGCCACCAATTACTAAGCCGAAGACGTCAAATACTTATTTCACTCATGGACCTGCAAATCAATTTATAACTGTTTTGACTTGTGTTTTTCTTGTTAAAATACACCTATTATTAAAATTATAGACTGATCATTTCTTTGTCAGTGGACAAACATTCAAAATCAGCAGGAGATCAAATACTTTTTTCCCTCACTGTAACTAGGTGACTAGTTTAAAGTGTATACGCAAAATAAGCTATAGACTCTGGATTTAAGTTACATTTTTGCTAATTGACTACTCCCTAAACAGAATATGCTCACCCTATTAAATCTAATGAATTATTACTTAATAGAGAATGTGTTAATGTCATATTGGTTCTCAGAGGCTAACATAGAATAACAAGCATAAGAAAAGATACAAGGTGAAGGATTATAGAATAATTTTGATTCTGAATGCTGACTATTTTATAGTTGTTAATGAATAGGTTACAGCAGGTTTGAAGAACCTGATACATAGAGAATTTATCTCAGGGAGTACCATGACAATTAACACAATGAAAGTATTGAGGGCAATTTAGGAAATGTCAATGGAGTGAGTAGCCACAAAGCAAAAATAATAATGCATATCATTCCAGGCCTCCATAATGGTTAATGGGATCAGATCTAAAAGTTTCACATTACAGAAAGATACAAGACAAGGGTTTTCTCTCTTGCCTTGACTGTTTTAAACTTCTGAGTATATTTGAAGGAATTTAATTAGATGTCATTCAGACTCAGTTAACTCTCTATGCAGATGATCTTCTTCTATTTGTGGAAGACAAAACTGAAATTCTTCCCAAAGTGATGCTTATTATTGAGAAATGTGTCTCCTAGCAATCCCCTCTTATAGTCATTATAGAGAGAATAAGGTGGACGTGGTACTACAGTGGCTGAGACGGATCCTACTAAATTCTCTTAGTACCTAGTGTAATCTCTGGTAAGACTATGAAAACAGTTTTGGTCTCAAAACCGATGAGTTTCTTTTCTTCCAAATTTTTTTTTAACTTAATAATTTCTCTTTATGGAGTTAAGATGTCTCAAAGTCTCATAAACATCTAACTACCCAGATGTGTAGTCAGTATGTGACAGATGTCTCTTTTTCATCCTAGGAAACTATTATCAGCAATTAAAATGTAAGTTCAGGACAAATGTTTCCACTCAAAGCACCTAATTCTCTTCAAACAAGTTGTGGAAGGTATCAAGGATAAATTAAAGAATACAGTAATATGAGATCTGCCAGTTCTGACTTGGAATCCCAGAGCTCCACAATCTACTACCAGAGATATGGGGCACTCATTGGAGGATGTACATTATCTAATTTCTTGGTAGAAAAATACAAAAGTATTGTACATTTGTTTTGTGTAAATAGAAGAATTTATTGGTATCCTTGGGACTGGCCAAAGCTCCAAGTACTTTCAAACTCTTTAGGGTAGAAATAAGAAGGAAATTAATTTATCTTTCATTATTTGAAAATTAAGACCAGAATATATAAAGACAAGAATAAGTAACTAAATAAAATATTTTCAAACTATCTGTAAATACAGAGGAATTGCCTTACATAAAACAAACTGACCCAGGCTAGAAGCTGGTATTGGTAACTGGTTACTAAATTATTAAAGCACAATTCATTTTACCTGTATTTTATCATAACCTAAAAATGTAAAATACATTTTCATTAAGCCCAGAAGTACATGAACTTCTGATGTTCTAAACTCAATATTTATCACTTTAGGCCAAGTGGAGATTCAGACCAATAAACCTCAATCTTTGGAAAAAAATAATTTATCTAAAACTGAAATTAGTGAATAATGATTCCAAGTGAAAAAAGAAGGCCTCCCTGTAGGTTATATGGTTGGCAAAGGGTACTACTGACCATGACCTGAGGATGAATCCATGTTACAGCAATAACTATACTTACAGATTCATATTTCTAAATAATCTTTCAATCAAGTCTAAAGGGATGGCCAGAGCTATTATACATTTTGCCTCTTCCCTCGGAGAACAACATTGGGGGAATGCCTCCTCTTGGAATGCCTAGGGAACAAAAAAGCAAATCTTTTGTCAGGTCTTGGCCACAATATGAAACAGAAAGAATAAAACCTGGCAGGATGATATCCTCTTCGTTGTGATGATTGAAACTTGACAGTGTTTAGGGTGAAGTTTAATAGTTGAGAGTTTGGGATAAGTGTTTATCTGTGATGGAATAGGATCAAGTGGGCAAGTAGTAAGGTGAGAGGGTGAAAGAAGACAAGATATGTCATGTTCCTCTTCTTAATTATCTGAAAATTCAGACTATAACTCCAAAGGGTGTTTTGATTAAACTTTCCTGTTTTCAGCAGCCACCTTCTATGTGGACAAAACAAATCTTGTTTCTTACAGGTGAAGTTAGTATGGTATTTTTTTAGATGGTCAGACACTTACATTGTGACCTTTTCCTCTGGATTTTGAGTTGTTCCCCAAAGCCTCTCAATACAAGGCCCCTTTCATTTTTAAAATTTCACTGTATTATCAAAGCAGGGGGAGTATTGGCATAAAATGTGGAGCCATAGGCAGACTGGTGTCATACTGTCCATTGCCCTGGTTACATTTTTATATTAGTGGAGAAATGCACAGAGATGATGATAGGAACTCATTACATCAGAGAAATAAAGTTTCTCTCCTAGACCAATAGATGTCAGCCTTCTCAGAAGGTAGTATAATTTCATTTATACAGGAGGAAAATGTAATGAAGATACTGCAATTATAAATCTAATTAAATGCCGATCAGATGCTAAAAAAGAAAATGTTACACCTGAAGTTTCCAAGCCATTCTGGAAAATATATTTGTTCACTTTAATAGGTGGAATTATGAATAAAGTACTTGAATCCCAGGCCATACATTGTATAAGTGAGGTCCTTTTAAAAATGTGACAGATTGACTGGCATTGAAGTCTCCCATGATTAGTTACGCTTGCAACATGATCTGTTATTTCTTGCACACATTTCTTTCCATCTCCAAGAGTATGATAAACTAAAAGGACTCATCGCAAGACCTGTAGTAATGCACTCAAAAGAGCTGAGTTGTACTTATGGAGAGTGTTCTCAAGTTCAAGTATCTCTTGAAGAATATGGCCATTTCTCCTCCCCTTCTGTCCTGTCATGGACAGTGAAGAACTGAGTACTGTGGTGGCACAACAGCTTCGAAGATGAGTCCTGAGTTTGCATCTGTTCATCTCTGTGATAAATGATAAATCTGATGATCCGTAGGTATGCAGTAACGGCTGTCTTGTGTTTTGGTACAAGCCAGAGGTGAAGGGACCAGGAACACCCCAAACCCCCCTGAATACTGCTCACAGGAACACCCCTTTGCTTGTGATGGATTGGATATCTCAGCACCAAGTCTGCTTCTCCAGATCAGGAACAGCAGTCACCAGATACACAGAGGAGCAGATGTTTGCCCCTTTAGATTAGACCAGCAAAAACACAAGATGTAAGCAAGCCTGGTAAAAAGAAATAAAAGCCTTTCCCTCTGGAATAACAAATAGACCAGTGGCCTAGCTAGAGCTTCTGCTGCCCGGGGCTGTCCCTGAGTTTGTCTCTTTGTGCAAACATTTATATATATATATATATATATATATATATATATATATATATACTGTATATATATATATATATATATATATATATATATATATATATATATATATATATATATATATATATATATACTGTATATATATATGTGTGTGTGTGAATGAGCAGAATTAGAAATATATACTAATTAAGCACTCAAATATGTTTTTTGCAACTTAATAGTAATTATGTAAAGGCAGCCTATAAAGTAAATAAATATTGTTTTAAATAATTTTTACAAACACAGATTTATTCAAATGTATTTTTTAAAGATAATAAGGATTATAATCACAGGAGAAACAAAACAATATGTCATGCAGAAACAACTTGGTGCGAGATGTCCCTCCCAAGTGCTGTTTAGTTTTTGTTTGTTTAATTAATCTATTTGCTCATTTAACAAATTACTTATTTATGGGGGTTGAGGTGGGAGGAGAGGAGAAGAAGGGGAGGCATATATTCTATTTCTCTAACGTTCTATCTCCATCTCTCCATCCCTTCCTCTCCCTCTATCCCTCCCTCTCTCTATCTATCCCTCTCTCTATATATATCCCCTTCTCTCTCTCTATCCCTCTCTTTAACTCTCTATCCAACTCTCTCACTATCCCCCCCTCTCTATCTCTATGCCTGTCTTTCTCTATGGGATCACATTTGTGGATGGAGACTGTGTCACTAGGCAGGGTCTATACATGTTGTGAAGTGGAGAGGTTTATACTGTAGGGTGGAGTCAATGTAAGGGATGGGCCAGATCTTTTATTCTCAAGCTATAGACAGACTAGCATCCCAAGATTGAATCCCCCAAGTTATAAGCAGACCCAACTAATATATAAGTATCACATATATAGTTTTGAGCATACGAGCCGTTGCTAACGCTTGCGGGCTCGCTATGCGAGCCCGCGGCCCTCGCGTAGCGAGGGCTGCGGACGAGGGCCTCAGTTGCTGGCATGGAGCGCCAAAGGCGCTCCTTACCAGCAACTGCGACCCTCGCAAAATTTACGTTCAAACGCAAACAACCACACAACAACCGCAACAACGCAAACAACACGACACAGCAACTACGACCCTCGTAAACTTTACCTCGCAACGCAAACAACATACGAGACACGTTACCACACATTATGATCTCGCAACAATCGGACGCAAATCACGAACATTACAAAATTCAAAACACAATAAATACACACAGCACATACATAAAAACCTTACCTACAGCAAGAGGGAGCATCCACGATGTCAAAAAAGCAACTTACACTTTCATTTAACTCAAAATTAAAGAGTTTAGACACAAAAAAATGTGCTAAGTGAGAGAAAAAATGGCCGCCGAACAAAACGAAAACGAGGCTACAAACATAAACAACATACGAGACACATTAGCACACATTACGACCTCGCAAAAATCGTCCGCAACCCGCGAACATGAGAAAATTCAAAACACAATAAATACACACAATAACATACATAAAAACCTTACCTACAGCAAGAGGGAGCATCCAAAACCTCAAAAAAGCAACTTACACCTTCATTTAACTCAAAATAAAAGAGTTTAGACACTTGAAAATTCTCTAAGCGACAGAAAAAATGGCCGCCGAACAAAACGAAAATGAGGCTACAGCATTTAAACACGCAAAACACCACAAGAAACTCGCAAAACACCACAAAAGAGATACGGATGATCCGCTAAGATGCATACCACACATTACCCGCCATTTTACGACAATGTGGAAGTACACGACTACGCTAACGGTTTGGTCTCGCGCACGCACACTATTACACTGCACACATTCATCACACTTACACAGCAGCTCCACACCACTAATGCTGCAGCAATATCAAAACAGATTGCCAGCTCTTCAACACAATGCTTCAAAATAGGTAAAGTATATTCATTTATTAATTTATTATAGATTTCATTATTATACACCAAACACCCTTAGCTACCTTACAATTTCATTGCCATCATTTTTTGACGGGCAATTCGCTAATATATATATATATATATATATATATATATATATATATATATACTGTATATATATATATATATATATATATATATATATATATATATATATTCTCTAAAAACACTTTTATATTCCTCTCTTACATATACACTCAAGTTATTTTGTTACAAGTATGCAAAGTTTATACTAATCTTCAATGGCGTTACCTGTAATTTGCAGAAAGCTAGTGTATTTACATTTTTCTCCAAAATATTTACTCTGAGTTAATACCCCTTGAAAATAATGAGCAATACCTGGACCTGGACCCTGGTTCTAGTCCCAATTCTTGGCAGTGCTGATTATACAGGATCAACCCCCTTTCTAAAGTCCAAATGCCACATATTTAATCCACCTGCAGTACCTCCTGGAGTACTTCCATTAACTCTAGCCTGTAGTAGGTATGCCGTTGTAATGCAAGAGTCGGTGCCATCAAGCCTTCATGCTGCACTTCCACAAAGAGCACTTCCCAGACCAGGTCATCTAGCCATTCTGATAGCTACTCTCCTCACTGGAGCCCCAAAAAGGCCATCCACTGACATATACTGTAAGAGATGCTGCCAGATCTTCTTCTGTGGCAAGTCCATGTGCCCGCTGCTCCACCACCCATGTGATGTGGCTTCTTTACTCTGAAGTTCTCAAGTTCTTTAATCTCTTATTGCCCAAGCTGAATTGATCATGAGTGAATGGTGTCTCCTTCAGGCCAGTCCAGTTTTTATAGATCTGACTGTACTATGATGTCACTGCTAGCTTTATTATGATGTCACTGGTGAGACCCATAACATCATAATCTTATGGTCAGCTGGCAACTCAGTAATAGGCAGGCTCTGGTTGAGCCATTAAACATGTCCTATTGAATATGGCATTGGATGTATCTATCTACAATAACGTACACAGGTATTTATTAAAAACATAAAAGGTGACAACTGGTCATTAAGATCAACATTTCCAATGAAGACAAAGACTCCAACAAATTTGTGCAGTATTCACTAAGGTAAGACGCATAATTCATGTAATCATTGTATGTCCACCATTTTAACATTTTTAAATGTAATACCAAGTGAAGCTCTCTATTACTAACCTGCACCTGATCTTAAATATAGTATGTGTTTTATAGGGAGGAAAACCTAATATATTCAATCATTAATATAACTGACAGCTAACTTAATTTAAAGGACCATTTTGTTTTGTAGGTGGATCAAAAAACAGCTTAAAATGGTAGACTTCAATGATATTTTACTGTAAGTAAATTATATTTTTAGCAGCATTCAATTGATAAAATATTTATTATTACCTATAGTACAAGATAATACCATATTTGGAACCTGTTTGATCCATTTTAGGTTCAATATTATCATAACATGCTCAGATATCTATAAGATGAATTAAACTCTGTATTTCTCTACTAACATGTCAAGGCGTCATTGCCACAATATGTCACTGCTTTAAATAATGACCTACGATGAATTCCTCAACATCTAAGATCCAATGTGTTATAATGTGATCTCAACACCATATGCAACATCAATGGCCATTTGTATCTTCTCTGTCCTCGTTTGTCTAATTGAAAATGTATTTTTTCTCTGGGATCTCTTCAGTTATAGAAAAATAAGCAAATCAAAATATTCATCAGTGATCATTTTCTGTTTGCTGGCTTGCCTCACTCAGTTTTGACTAATTAATTAAATTTTTGTTTTTTTGTGTACATGGCAGATTAAGACATTGTAGGCCTCTGTGTTACAGGTACTGTTAGGCCTCCATCACTGGTTGGTATGAACACTGGTTTTCATTGGCCACAATCACAAGCAGCAGGAGCTAACTGCATGCAACAAGTGAAGTTATGGATCATTGCGCCTACAGCTCAGGATGCAGCTACAGTCGACCATCTCCACATTGATACTCAATTGGAAGGGATGCTTCCCCATCAGCTCTGGGATCATCAAGAAATTCAATTTTAAAAATATAAATGTCCTTGTTTTTTAAGGGCTTTTTAACTTTTCCTCTTTCTTCCTTATGCCCTCAACTTGCCGAGACTCCTGGGCTGCAGCCCAAAATGCCCGTGCCTTAATCCAGCCCTG
Source organism: Discoglossus pictus (assembly GCA_027410445.1). Classification (NCBI taxonomy): domain Eukaryota; kingdom Metazoa; phylum Chordata; class Amphibia; order Anura; family Alytidae; genus Discoglossus; species Discoglossus pictus. Next base: position 1,973,871 of record JAPZIH010000013.1, on the reverse strand, counting down.
ATTGTGTATTATTACCATTACTTTGATTTGATTGACACTTTGGCAAATTGAAATGTATTACAATTAGAGATAAGAAATCTGAAAAGAAATCAGTAACTTACAAGTTATACAAATTAATTAACACAATTTAAAATAACCTAATAACTGCAAACCATACAACAAATACAAGGGTCAGATATTGTAACTGGTTCTGTGAGGGATTCTGTTGCCAATACATTCATGTGAAAAGTTATTTAGCTCTGAAATTGTTAATTTGTTCTGTTTCTTTTACATTATGAAACTATTGCAGACGCCATTGTGATTATCTGGCTATCCCTACGTGTTATGGTTTAGATCCCAACCAGACTTGTTATGGGATCCAATTCATGTGCATGGGAATCGATTAGCATTCCAGACAAATTAATGCAAATGGGACTTAAAATATCTTTGAAATGAACATAATGGAACAAGATATCTAATTAGTTTCAATGTTAACTCACTTGGGAACACAAGTCTAATTAATGAGACTAAGTTATGTCATTGTTACTCGGGACGCTGGGGGACGGCGAGCTCAGAGAATCATCACAATTATCTCATACAGTTACAGGTCTATTGGAAAGTATATGGGAAATAAAGTCACAGAGTTATCTATTGTTCAGTTGTGAGAACTGACCACAAAATATCAAATAATTGTCATTTTTTAAATAGTTTCACATGCAGTTGCTGAATTGTGTATATAGATAATGTAGTAAAGCTTTCTTAAAAAAGTAAATCAATGAATTATATATGTAACCTTAATAACAAATGAGAAACAAAGGTAACCATATAAACTGCACTTAGTGTAACCCATTAACCAATATATTAGCCCAAAAAGTATAAACCACTTACCCAAATTATGCAGAAGTCTGTACCACATTTAATACTGAAAATCATTAGCACTAGACTGGCAAGCAAAAAACCCACATACAATGAAGACTATACAAACAATAAAAGTAAACAACAAACTAACAATCTACCATTATTCCAAGAGAATCCACCCATGAGCCGAAGCATTCTGGGCTTAAGACAGGCTGGCAGTCAGGACCAAAACTATTAGACTGATGAAATACTTTTACTAATCTTCCATTTAATATAAGAACAATTCTGATTATTTTCCATAAATGAGGTTTCTTCTTAAGATAAACCATTAAAACAGTAGATTATTTTTCCACTTAAGCCAGAAGCCATGCAGTATATATATATATTAGCGAATTGCCCGTCAAAAAATGATGGCAATGAAATTGTAAGGTAGCTAATGCTGTTTGGTGTATAATAATGAAATATATAATACATTAATAAATGAATATACTTTACGTATTGTGAAGCATTGTGGTGAAGAGCTGCGAACCTGTTTTGATGTTGCTGCAGCATTAGTGGTGTGGAGCTGCTGTGTAAGCATGATGAACGTGTGCAGTGTAATAGTGTGCGTGCGCGAGACCAAACCGTTAGCGTAGTCGTGTACTTCCACATTGTCGTAAAATGGCGGGTAATGTGTGGTATGCGTCTTAGCGGAATATCCGTATCTCTTTTGTGGTGTTTTGTGAGTTTCTTGTGGTGTTTTGCGTGTTTAGAGTGCTGTAGCCTCTTTATCGTTTTGTTCGGCGGCCATTTTTTCTCTTGCTTAGAGACTTTTCAAGTGTGTAAACTCTTTTATTTTGAGTAAATGAAGTGTAACTTCATTTGTTGAGGTCCTGGATGCTCCCTCTTGCTGTAGGTAAGCTTTTTATGTATGTGTTGTGTGTATTTATTGTGTTTTTCATTTTTTCCTGTCCGCGGGTTGCGGGCGATTTTTGCGAGGTCCTAATGTGTGGTAACATGTTTCGTATGTGTTTTGTGGTGTTTTGCGTGTTTCTTGTGGTGTTTTGCATGTTTATAGTGCTGTAGCCTCGTTTTCGTTTTGTTCGGCGGCCATTTTTTCTCACGCTTAGAGAATTTTTTAGTGTCTAAACTCTTTTATTTTGAGTTAAATGAAGGTGTAACTTGCTTTTTTGAGGGGCTGGATGCTCCCTCTTGCTGTAGGAAAGTTTTCATGTATGTGCTGTGTGTATTTATTGTGTTTTTAATTTTTTCATGTTCGCGAGTTGCCAGTGATTTTTGCGAGGTCGTAATGAGTGGTAACGTGTCTCGTATGTTGTTTGCGTTGCGACGCCAAGTTTGCGAGGGTGGCAGTTGCTGTGTCGTGTTGTTTGCGTTGCGACGTAAAGTTTGCGAGGGTCGAAGTTGCTGTGTCGTGTTGTTTGCGTTCCAACGTAAAGTTTGCGAGGGTGGCAGTTGCTGGCAAGGAGCGCCTTTGGCGAGGGCCTTCGCTATGCGAGGGCCGCGGCTCACTTCGCTATGCGAGCCCGCAAGCGTTAGCAACAACTCGTATGCTCACAACTATATATGTGACTAGCGACTTGCCCTTTGAAATGCTGTTTGCCACTCAATGTGAGTGTACTGTGTGCCTCAACTATATAGACCCCACTAACACACTAATGAACGCATGTAATAACACTATAAGTGCCATGAGGGTCATCCAGGACCCTCATGACCCAAAGTGTAAGCATTAAACCATTTTAACCAGGTCCCTTATGGGGGTCTATCCAGACCCTCATAAGCCTCTATTTAACCCCATCAGTCCCATAAGGGTATATTATGACCATTATGGGCCTGTTACAATCCAACATTAACCACATAAGTGCCATGATGGTCCTCAAGGACCATCATGACACTAAGTATAAACACTACACTGCACTATACCCCCCCAATAAAACATTAAATATCAACTAAAAACCCTCTACACTAACCTGTTAACACCTACACTACCTACCTACCTACCCCTTAATAACCCCCTCCCCACCACTTTAATTACACAAATCTAAAAAACTAAAGTCATCAAAATTCCCAAATCTACATTACATAAAATTAAAAAAACTAAAATCACCAAAAAATTTTTTTGTACATTACAGAAAAAAAAAAACCTAAGTCACAAAAATTAAAAAGGAACACTACAGAAAATAAAAAAATACATTACAACCCCCCCACTACAGAAAAAAAAATTACACACCTGAAAAGGAAATACATATAATACAATACAATTACATACAATACATACAATACAATACAATACAATTAAATACAATACAATTAAATACAATAAAATACACCCCTATCTAATATACATCCCCCTATCTAATATACATCCCCCTATCTAATATACAATACTATCTATCTAATATACATCCCCCTATCTATCTAATATGCAATAAATACTATCTATGTACTATACATCCCCGAATCTATCTAATACAGTACATGCTATCTCTATATAGCAACCATAATTCTAAGCTACAATAAAATAATTAAGACCACTTACCTTTGAGATGTTTCTTCAGATCACCAACCTAGGGTAAAAAAGATTTAAAAAATGAATACAACATGTTTACATAAAATAAATAAACATTCTAAATATTCCAAATATTCTACTCACTTTCCAGCATGTCACGTCCTCCATCTTTGCTTCTGCGGCTCGGCCCCTGTTAAAAAAAAACATTACATTAGCACACATACATAAACATGAAACAAAGTAAAATAAACACAATCTACATTATACTTACCTCCCCGCTATGTCCTCCTTGTGTTCTGCCCCGGAAGCATCTGCGCTCTTTAAAAGAAAAAAAAACGACACACATCCTCCCTAGCGGATGTCTCCGACGCTAATGAGCTTCCTACGGAGTATTCCAGAATAAAATTGACAATGGCGGCTTCTAATTGGCTGAATACAATGTCTATCAAATTCAGCCAATAAGAAGACACCAATTGTGAACCAATGAGAAAGGGATACACCCCAAAATACCACGCTGATTGGATAACGCACCTGTCAATCTTTATTTGAACCAATCCGAAGGCTTTATTGCCATCAGCCAATCACAATGGAATACACCCCCACATACTGATTGGTGAAGACATCTGCGCCTTCCCATTGGCTGTAATACTGATTGACATTGACAATAGCCAATGAGAAGGCGCAAATCCTTCACCAATCAGTACGTGGGGGTGTATTCCATTGTGATTGGCTATTGTCAGTGCAACCAATCAGAATGCGCAGATGCCTCCAGCCAATCACCCTGTGGGGGTGTATTCCATTGTGATTGGCTGAAGGCATCTGCGCCTTGTGAATGGTTTAAATAAAGATTGACAGGTGCATTATCCAATCAGAGTGGGATTTTAGGGTGTATCCCTTTCTGATTGGCTCACACATTGGCGCCTCCTGATTGGGTGAATTTGATAGACAGCGTTTTCAAACAATCAGAAGGCGCCATTGCCTATTTTCTTCCGGAAAAGTCTGCGGGAGCCTCATTAGCATCGGGGCGTGGCAGAAGAAGTGGAGGGGGAGGCCGAAGACATCGCGGGGAGGTAAGTACAATATAGATTATGTTTATTTTATTTTGTTTTTATGTTTATGTATGTGTATTAATGTTATGTTTTTTTTAACAGGTGCCGAATAAGGATGGGACATGCCGGAAAGGTGAGTATAATATTTTTTTTTCCCTTGGTGGCTGATCTGAATGGACATCTGCAAAGGTAAGTGGTCTTAATTATTTTATTTTAGCTTAGAATTAGATAATTTTATATATAGATAGCATTTATTGTATGTTAGCTAGGGGTATGTGTTTTATATAGATAGCATAGCATTTATTGTATATTAGATTATGGTATTTACTTAGATAGATTGTGTGATGTATATTATATAGATAGGATGTATATTAGATTATGGTATTTATTTAGATAGATGGGGGGATGTATATTAGATAGATATAATGTATTGTATATTAGATAGGGGTTTATTGTATTGTATTTAATTGCATTGTGTTTAATTGCATTGTGTTTAATTGCATTGTATTTAATTGTATTGTATTGTATTATATTGTATGTATTATATTGTATGTATTGTAGTGTATGTATTATATGTATATCCTTTTCAGGTGTGTAATTTTTGTTTTGTGTAGTGGGGGAAGTGTAATGTTTTGTTTTTATTTTCTTTAATGTAGTTTTTTATATTTTTTGTGACTTAGGTTTTTTATTTTATGTAATGTAGATTTTTTATTTTTTGTGACTAGGCTTTTTTATTTTTTGTAATTAAAGTGGTGGGGATTATTAGGGGATAGGTAGGTAGTGTAGGTGTTAATAGGTTAGTGTAGAGGCTGTTTAGTTGATATTTAATGTTTTATTGGGGGGGTATAGTGCAGTGTAGTGTTTATACTTAGTGTCATGATGGTCCTTGAGGAACGTCATGGCAATTATGTGGTTAATGTTGGGTTGTAACAGGCCCATAATGGTCTTAATATACCCTTATGGGACTGATGGGGTTAAATAGATGCTTATGAGGGTCTGTATGGACCCCCATGATTGACAGGGTTAATTAGCGGTTTATAGGGATCTGTATTGACCCTCTTGAGTGACGGTGTTAATTAAGTGCTTATAGGGGTCTCTATTGACCCCCATGAGTGACAGGGTTAATGAAGGGCTTATGGGGGTGTATATTGACCCCCATGGGTGACAGGGTTAATTAGGGGTTTATGGGGGTCTCTATTGACCCCCATGAGTGAGGGGGTTAATTCAGGGCTTATGAGGGGCTGTATTGACCATCCTGAGTGACGTGGTTAATTAAGTGCTTATGGGGGTCTGTATTGACCCCCCTGAGTGACAGGGTTAATGAAGGGTTTATGGTGGTCTATATTGAACCCCATGAATGACAGGGATAATTAGGGGTTTATGGGGGTCTATATTGACCCCCATGAGTGAGGGGGTTAATTAGGTGCTTATGGGGCTCTCTATTGACCGCCATGAGTGACAGAGTTAATGAAGGGCTTATGGTGGTCTATATTGACCCCCATGAGTGACAGGGTTAATTTGGGGTTCATGGGAGTTTGTATTGATCCCCATTAGTGAGGGAGTTAATTAAGTGCTTCTGGGGGTCTGTATCGACCACCATGAGTGAGGGGGTTAATTAAGTTGTTATGGGGGTCTGTATTGACCCCTATGAGTGACAGGGTTAAAGAAGTGCTTATGGAGGCCTGTATTGACCCCCATGAGTGACCGGGTTAATTAAGTGCTTATGAGGGTCTGTATTGACCCCCATGAGTGACAGGGTTAATGAAGGGCTTATGGGGGTCTATATTGACCCCCCTGAGTGAGGGGGTTAATGAAGTTCTTATCGGGGTCTGTATTAACCCCCATTAGTGACAGGGTTAATGAAGGGCTTATGGGGGACTGTATTGACCCCATGAGTGACATGGTTAATGAAGGGCTTATGGGGGTCTGTATTAACCCCCATGAGTGACAGGGTTAATGACGGGCTTATGGGGGTCTATATTGACCCCCATGAATGACAGGGTTAATTAGGGTTTTTGGGGGGCTGCATTGACCCCCATGAGTGACAGGGTTAATGAATGGCTTATGGGGGTCTATTTTGACCCCCATGAATGAAAGGGTTAAAGAAGTGCTTATGGGGGCCTGTATTGACCCCCATGAGTGAGGGGGTTAATGAAGGGCTTATGGGGGTGTGTATTGACCCCCATGAGTGACAGGGTTACTGAAGGGCTTATGTGGTCTATATTGAACCCCATGAATGACAGGGTTAATTAGGGGTTTATGGGGCTCTCTATTGACCCCCATGAGTGACAGAGTTAATGAAGGGCTTATGGTGGTCTATATTGACCCCCATGAGTGACAGGGTTAATTTGGGGGTTTATGGGGGTTTGTATTGACCCCCATTAGTGACAGGGTTAAATTGGGGTTTATGGGGGTTTGTATTGACCCCCATTAGTGAGGGAGTTAATTAAGTGCTTATGGGGGTCTGTATCGACCCCCATGAGTGACAGGATTAATGAAGTTCTTATGGGGGTCTGTATTGACCCCCATGAGTGACAGGGTTAATGAAGGGCTTATGGGGGTGTATATTGACCCCCATGAGTGACAGGGTTAAAGAAGTGCTTATGGGGTCCTGTATTGACCCCCATGAGTGACAGGGTTAATGAAGGGCTTATGGGGGTGTATATTGACCACCATGAATAACAGGGTTAATTAGGGGTTTATGGGGGGCTGTATTGACCCCCATGAGTGACAGGGTTAATGAATGGCTTATGGTGGTCTATTTTGAACCCCATGAATGACAGGGTTAAAGAAGTGCTTATGGGGGCCTGTATTGACCCCCATGAGTGAGGGGGTTAATGAAGTGCTTATGGGCATCTGTATTGAACCCCATGAGTGACACAGTTAATGACGTGCTTATGGGGGTGTGTATTGACCCCCATGAGTGACAGGGTTAAAGAAGTGCTTATGGGGTCCTGTATTGACCCCCATGAGTGACAGGGTTAATGAAGGGTTTATGGGGGTCTATATTGACCCCCCTTAGTGAGGGTGTTAATGAAGTGCTTATGGGGGTCTGTATTGACCACCACGAGAGACACAGTTAATTAAGTGCTTATGGAAGTCTTTATTAACCCCCATGAGTGAAAGGGTTAATGAAGGGCTTATGGGCATCAGTATTGACCCCTATGAGTGACAGGGTTAATAAATGGCTTATGGGGGTCTATATTGACCCCCGTGAGTGACAGGTTTAATGAAGTGCTTATGGGGCCAGTATTGACCCCCATGAGTGATAGGGTTAATGAAGGGCTTATGGGGATCTGTATTGACCCCCATGAGTGACAGGGTTAATGACAGGCTTATGGGGGTCTGTATTGACCCCCATGAGTGACAGGGTTAATGATAGGCTTATGGGGGTCTATATTGACCACCATGAGTGACAGGGTTAATTAGGGGTTTATGGGGGGCTGTATTGACCCCCATAAGTGACAGGGTTAATGAATGGCTTATGGTGGTCTATTTTGAACCCCATGAATGACAGGGTTAAAGAAGTGCTTATTGGGGCCTGTATTGACCCCCATGAGTAACAGGGTAAATGAAGGGCTTATGGGGGTCTGTATTGACCCCCATGAGTGACACAGTTAATGACGTGCTTATGGGGCTCTCTATTGACCCCCATGAGTGACAGAGTTAATGAAGGGCTTATGGTGGTCTATATTGACCCCACTGAGTGACAGGGTTAATTTGGGGTTCATGGGATTTTGTATTGACCCCCATTAGTGAGGGAGTTAATTAAGTGCTTATGGGGGTCTGTATCGACCCCCATGAGTGACAGGGTTAATTAAGTTCTTATGGGGGTCTGTATTGACCCCCATGAGTGACAGGGTTAATGAAGGGCTTATGGGGGTGTATATTGACCCCCATGAGTGACAGGGTTAAAGAAGTGCTTATGGGGGCCTGTATTGACCCCCATAAGTGACAGTGTTAATTAAGGGCTTATGAGGGGCTGTATTGACCCCCATGAGTGACAGGGTTAATGAAGGGCTTATGGGGTCTATATTGACCCCCCTGAGTGAGGGTGTTAATTATGTGCTTATGGGGGTCTGTATTGATCCCCATGAGAGACACAGTTAATTAAGTGCTTATGGAAGTCTGTATTAACCCCCATGAGTGACAGGGTTAATGAAGGGCTTTTGGGCATCAGTATTAACCCCAATGAGTGACAGGGTTAATAAATGGCTTATGGGGGTCTATATTGACCCCTGTGAGTGACAGGGTTAATGAAGTGCTTATGGGGCCTGTATTGACCCCCATGAGTGACAGGGTTAATGAAGGGCTTATGGGGGTCTTTATTAAGCCCCATTAGTGACAGGGTTAATGAAGGGCTTATGGGGGTCTATATTGACCCCCCTGAGTGAGAGGGTTAATGATGGGCTTATGGGGGCCTGTATTGACCCCCATGAGTGACAGGGTTAATGAAGGGCTAATAGGGGTCTGTATTGACCCCCATGAGTCACAGGGTTAATGATGGGCTTATGGGGTCTATATTGACAACCATGAATGACAGGGTTAATTAGGGGTTTATGGGGGGCTGTATTGACCCCCATGAGTGACAGGGTTAATGAAGGGCTTATGGGGGTCTGTATTGACCACCACGAGAGACACAGTTAATTAAGTGCTTATGGAAGTCTGTATTAACCCCCATGAGTGACAGGGTTAATGAAGGGCTTATGAGCATCAGTATTGACCCCCATGAGTGACAGGGTTAATGAATGGCTTATGGGGGTCTATTTTGACCCCCATGAATGACAGGGTTAAAGAAGTGCCTATGGGGGCCTGTATTGCTCCCCGTGAGTGACAGGGTAAATGAAGGGCTTATGGGGGTCTGTATTGACCCCCCTGAGTGAGGGGGTTAATGAAGTACTTATGGGGTTCTGTATTGACCCCCATGAGTGACACAGTTAATGACATGCTTATGGGGGTCTGTATTGACCCCCATGAGTGACAGGTTTAATGAAGGGCTTATGTGGTCTATATTGATCCCCATGAATGACCGGGTTAATTAGGGGTTTATGGGGCTCTCTATTGACCCACACGAGTGACAGAGTTAATGAAGGGCTTATGGTGGTCTATATTGACCCCCATGAGTGACAGGGTTAATTTGGTGTTTATGGGGGTTTGTATTGACCCCCATTAGTGAGGGAGTTAATTAAGTGCTTATGGGGGTCTGTATCGACCCCCATGAGTGACAGGGTTAATGAAGTTCTTATGAGGGTCTGTATTGACCCCCATGAGTGACAGGGTAAATGAAGGACTTATGGGGGTGTATATTGACCCCCATGAGTGACAGGGTTAAAGAAGTGCTTATGGGGGCCTGTATTGACCCCCAGGAGTGACAGGGTTAATTAAGGGCTTATGAGGGTCTGTATTGACCCCCATGAGTGACAGGGTTAATAAAGGGCTTATGGGGGTCTATATTGACCCCCCTTAGTGAGGGTGTTAATGAAGTGCTTATGGGGGTCTGTATTGACCACCACGAGAGACACAGTTAATTAAGTGCTTATGGAAGTCTGTATTAACCCCCATGAGTGACAGGGTTAATGAAGGGCTTATGGGCATCAGTATTGACCCCCATGAGTGACAAGGTTAATAAATGGCTTATGGGGGTCTATATTGACCCCCGTGAGTGACAGGGTTAATGAAGTGCTTATGGGGCCTGTATTGACCCCCATGAGTGACAGGGTTAATGAAGGGCTTATGGGGATCTATATTGACCCCCCTGAGTGAGGGGGTTAATGATGGGCTTATGGGGGCCTGTATTGACCCCCATGAGTGACAGGGTTAATGACGGGCTTATGGGGGTCTATATTGACCCCCATGAATTACAGGGTTAATTAGGGGTTTATCGGGGGCTGTATTGACCCCCATGAGTGACAGGGTTGAATGGCTTATGGGGGTCTATTTTGACCCCCATGAATGACAGGGTTAGAGAAGTGCTTATGGGGGCCTGTATTGACCCCCATGAGTGACAGGGTAAATGAAGGGCTTATGGGGGTCTGTATTGACCCCCCTGAGTGAGGGGGTTAATGAAGTGCTTATGGTGGTCTCTTTTGACCCCCATCAGTGACACAGTTAATGACATGCTTATGGGGGTATGTATTGACACCCATGAGTGACAGGGTTAATGAAGGGCTTATGTGGGTCAGTATTGACCCCCATGAGTGACAGGGTTAATGAATGGCTTATGGGGGTCTCTATTGACCCCCATGAGTGACAGGGTTAATGAAGTGCTTATGGGGGCCTGTATTGACCCCCATGAGTGAGGGGGTTAATGAAGGGCTTATGGGGGTGTGTATTGACCCCCATGAGTGACAGGGTTACTGAAGGGCTTATGTGGTCTATATTGAACCCCATGAATGACAGTGTTAATTAGGGGTTTATGGGGCTCTCTATTGACCCCCATGAGTGACAGAGTTAATGAAGGGCTTATGGTGGTCTATATTGACCCCCATGAGTGACAGGGTTAATTTGGGGGTTTATGGGGGTTTGTATTGACCCCCATTAGTGACAGGGTTAATTTGGGGTTTATGGGGGTTTGTATTGACCCCCATTAGTGAGGGAGTTAATTAAGTGCTTATGGGGGTCTGTATCGACCCCCATGAGTGACAGGGTTAATGAAGTTCTTATGGGGGTCTGTATTGACCCCCATGAGTGACAGGGTTAATGAAGGGCTTATGGGGGTGTATATTGACCCCCATGAGTGACAGGGTTAAAGAAGTGCTTATGGGGTCCTGTATTGACCCCCATGAGTGACAGGGTTAATGAAGGGCTTATGGGGGTGTATATTGACCACCATGAATAACAGGGTTAATTAGGGGTTTATGGGGGGCTGTATTGACCCCCATGAGTGAAAGGGTTAATGAATGGCTTATGGTGGTCTATTTTGAACCCCATGAATGACAGGGTTAAAGAAGTGCTTATGGGGGCCTGTATTGACCCCCATGAGTGAGGGGGTTAATGAAGTGCTTATGGGGGTGTGTATTGACCCCCATGAGTGACAGGGTTAAAGAAGTGCTTATGGGGTCCTGTATTGACCCCCATGAGTGACAGGGTTAATGAAGGGTTTATGGGGGTCTATATTGACCCCCCTTAGTGAGGGTGTTAATGAAGTGCTTATGGGGGTCTGTATTGACCACCACGAGAGACACAGTTAATTAAGTGCTTATGGAAGTCTTTATTAACCCCCATGAGTGAAAGGGTTAATGAAGGGCTTATGGGCATCAGTATTGACCCCTATGAGTGACAGGGTTAATAAATGGCTTATGGGGGTCTATATTGACCCCCGTGAGTGACAGGTTTAATGAAGTGCTTATGGGGCCAGTATTGACCCCCATAAGTGATAGGGTTAATGAAGGGCTTATGGGGATCTGTATTGACCCCCATGAGTGACAGGGTTAATGATAGGCTTATGGGGGTCTATATTGACCACCATGAATGACAGGGTTAATTAGGGGTTTATGGGGGGCTGTATTGACCCCCATGAGTGACAGGGTTAATGAATGGCTTATGGTGGTCTATTTTGAACCCCATGAATGACAGGGTTAAAGAAGTGCTTATTGGGGCCTGTATTGACCCCCATGAGTAACAGGGTAAATGAAGGGCTTATGGGGGTCTGTATTGACCCCCATGAGTGACACAGTTAATGACGTGCTTATGGGGCTCTCTATTGACCCCCATGAGTGACAGAGTTAATGAAGGGCTTATGGTGGTCTATATTGACCCCACTGAGTGACAGGGTTAATTTGGGGTTCATGGGAGTTTGTATTGACCCCCAATAGTGAGGGAGTTAATTAAGTGCTTATGGGGGTCTGTATCGACCCCCATGAGTGACAGGGTTAATTAAGTTCTTATGGGGGTCTGTATTGACCCCCATGAGTGACAGGGTTAATGAAGGGCTTATGGGGGTGTATATTGACCCCCATGAGTGACAGGGTTAAAGAAGTGCTTATGGGGGCCTGTATTGACCCCCATAAGTGACAGTGTTAATTAAGGGCTTATGAGGGGCTGTATTGACCCCCATGAGTGACAGGGTTAATGAAGGGCTTATGGGGTCTATATTGACCCCCCTGAGTGAGGGTGTTAATTATGTGCTTATGGGGGTCTGTATTGATCCCCATGAGAGACACAGTTAATTAAGTGCTTATGGAAGTCTGTATTAACCCCCATGAGTGACAGGGTTAATGAAGGGCTTTTGGGCATCAGTATTAACCCCAATGAGTGACAGGGTTAATAAATGGCTTATGGGGGTCTATATTGACCCCTGTGAGTGACAGGGTTAATGAAGTGCTTATGGGGCCTGTATTGACCCCCATGAGTGATAGGGTTAATGAAGGGCTTATGGGGGTCTGTATTAACCCCCATTAGTGACAGGGTTAATGAAGGGCTTATGGGGGTCTATATTGACCCCCCTGAGTGAGGGGGTTAATGATGGGCTTATGGGGGCCTGTATTGACCCCCATGAGTGACAGGGTTAATGAAGGGCTTATAGGGGTCTGTATTGACCCCCATGAGTGACAGGGTTAATGATGGGCTTATGGGGTCTATATTGACCACCATGAATGACAGGGTTAATTAGGGGTTTATGGGGGGCTGTATTGACCCCCATGAGTGACAGGGTTAATGAAGGGCTTATGGGGGTCTGTATTGACCACCACGAGAGACACAGTTAATTAAGTGCTTATGGAAGTCTGTATTAACCCCCATGAGTGACAGGGTTAATGAAGGGCTTATGAGCATCAGTATTGACCCCCATGAGTGACAGGGTTAATGAATGGCTTATGGGGGTCTATTTTGACCCCCATGAATGACAGGGTTAAAGAAGTGCCTATGGGGGCCTGTATCGACCCCCGTGAGTGACAGGGTAAATGAAGGGCTTATGGGGGTCTGTATTGACCCCCCTGAGTGAGGGGGTTAATGAAGTACTTATGGGGTTCTGTATTGACCCCCATGAGTGACACAGTTAATGACGTGCTTATGGGGGTCTATATTGACCCCCATGAGTGACAGGTTTAATGAAGGGCTTATGTGGTCTATATTGAGCCCCATGAATGACAGGGTTAATTAGGGGTTTATGGGGCTCTCTATTGACCCACACGAGTGACAGAGTTAATGAAGGGCTTATGGTGGTCTATATTGACCCCCATGAGTGACAGGGTTAATTTGGTGTTTATGGGGGTTTGTATTGACCCCCATTAGTGAGGGAGTTAATTAAGTGCTTATGGGGGTCTGTATCGACCCCCATGAGTGACAGGGTTAATGAAGTTCTTATGAGGGTCTGTATTGACCCCCATAAGTGACAGGGTAAATGAAGGACTTATGGGGGTGTATATTGACCCCCATGAGTGACAGGGTTAAAGAAGTGCTTATGGGGGCCTGTATTGACCCCCAGGAGTGACAGGGTTAATTAAGGGCTTATGAGGGTCTGTATTGACCCCCATGAGTGACAGGGTTAATGAAGGGCTTATGGGGGTCTATATTGAACCACCTTAGTGAGGGTGTTAATGAAGTGCTTATGGGGGTCTGTATTGACCACCACGAGAGACACAGTTAATTAAGTGCTTATGGAAGTCTGTATTAACCCCCATGAGTGACAGGGTTAATGAAGGGCTTATGGGCATCAGTATTGACCCCCATGAGTGACAAGGTTAATAAATGGCTTATGGGGGTCTATATTGACCCCCGTGAGTGACAGGGTTAATGAAGTGCTTATGGGGCCTGTATTGACCCCCATGAGTGACAGGGTTAATGAAGGGCTTATGGGGATCTATATTGACCCCCTGAGTGAGGGGGTTAATGATGGGCTTATGGGGGCCTGTATTGACCCCCATGAGTGACAGGGTTAATGACGGGCTTATGGGGGTCTATATTGACCCCAATGAATGACAGGGTTAATTAGGGGTTTATGGGGGGCTGTATTGACCCCCATGAGTGACAGGGTTAATGAATGGCTTATGGGGGTCTTTTTTGACCCCCATGAATGACAGGGTTAGAGAAGTGCTTATGGGGGCCTGTATTGATCCCCATGAGTGACAGGGTAAATGAAGGGCTTATGGGGGTCTGTATTGACCCCCCTGAGTGAGGGGGTTAATGAAGTGCTTATGGTGGTCTCTTTTGACCCCCATCAGTTACACAGTTAATGACATGCTTATGGGGGTATGTATTGACACCCATGAGTGACAGGGTTAATGAAGGGCTTATGTGGGTCAGTATTGACCCCCATGAGTGACAGGGTTAATGAATGGCTTATGGGGGTCTCTATTGACCCCCATGAGTGACAGGGTTAATGAAGTGCTTATGGGGGCCTGTATTGACCCCCATGAGTGACAGGGTTAATGAAGGGCTTATGGGGGTCTGTATTGACCCCCATGAGTGACAGGGTTAATGAAGGGCTTATGGGGGTATATATTGACCCCCATGAGTGACAGGGTTAATTAGGGGTTTATGGGGGTCTATATTGACTCCCATGAGTGACAGGGTTACTGAAGGACTTATGGGTGTCTAAATTGACCCCCATGAGTGACAGGTTGATAGTGTATATATTTTTTTTTTCTAAAAGGTCCTTTAAAGACCCGTAACGCGGGAATTTTGAATTTTCATTGCAGCGGGGGTCCCCGATCGCGTGTGATCGGGACCCCCTCTGCGATGGCTAATGTGGGGTTAATGCAGGTCTCCGAGCTTATCTTGGATCCCGTGCGGTTAATGTGGGTTTCCGAGCCTATCTCGGATCCCTTCTTGGGTAAGTTGTAGGTGGCTCGGCGGTCCTGGGTCTTTGAGCCTCGTTTTCGTTTTTTTCGCTGGCCATTTTTTCTCTCGCTTAGTGGATTTTTGTGTATCTGAACTCGGGAATTTGGACTTAAATGGAGGTGTAACTTCACTTTCAGAGGTCATGGGTGCCGCCCCCCCCCTGCTATGGGTAAGCTTTTTATGTGTATTTTGTGAGTATTTGAGTATTTGGTGTGTTTTGACTGTTTTTAGGTGCGCGCGGTTGCGCCGTTATGGTCGTATTTTTCGTGCGTGTCGGTGTTTGTTACGTTTAGGTTGGTTCCGAGGTGTTTTTTTTTTTCTAAGTCGTGTGTGTGTGTGTGTTTTTAACCGCGTGTGAGGCGCCTTTGAGCCTCCAGCTCCGCAAATGCGGCACCTTGCTTCACGAGGGGCCGCATTTGCGGAAAAACACAGCCGACGTTGGAGCCTCTGCCCTCCACAAATGCGGCCCCTCGCTTTGGCAGGGTCTGCATTTGCGGAGCAAACTGCATCCCTCGCTTCCTCCGCGAGCCCGCAAGCATGAGCAACAGCTCGTATGCTCACAACTAAATATGTGATATATATATTTGTCTCTCTCTAACGTTACCTTCTAAACCTTCTAAAAAGTTCAGTTTTGGAAATATTTATGGATTCTTGCTATTTTGGGGTCTGTCATAAATAAAAATAACATGTGGAGACCTGTGTATCTAGTGTGCTTTGATGTAATAAGAAGATAGAGAGCTATAGAGAAATATCTATATATATTTTATTTTAGGAAAAATTAGTTAAGTTATAATTTTGTGGAACACAACGTGCCAACTACATTTGAACTATCTGGGTTGTTTCAGACATTATATATTTTACAGTTTTGTTCTGAAGTTATAGGATTGTTGATGAATAATGTGGTCTGCGTATGGTATAATTATATGTGACCTATATATATTTGGTATCATCTACCTCAGAGGATCTCAGACTTTCATAAGTAGAATCATTTTATTAGATTTTGCTAAAACCCCAGAGTGTAAAGTGAAAACAAAGGCTCTCTTTTTGTAATTGTAGCCATTTAATTAAACATGATCTTTTAGACATGACCTGCACCACAAGTCATAGCTCTGAATAACAGTATTAATGCCAAAAAAACACATGATATAATGTTTCCTATGTGTATTCAAATATTCTCATAGGAATCACATCTAAACAGATAAAGCTCAATATCATTAAAACTGGACTGACTTCATGGGTCAAGAAAATGGTCTGTAACCTCCAGGGTATTCTGGGGGATATTTTGTTTCTTACAAGATTAATAAAGAATGATATCAAATGTTCTTAAATATTGTTCTCAAGACCATGCAACACATCCCAGTGATACCGGCATCAGTTTATTTTATAAAGTGCCTGTTTTGTCCCGCTGTCTTTTTCGGCTTTTACACCGTCCCAACCATTTGTACTTATTTATTATTTGTTTTAGTTCTTTATTCATTAACATTCATCAAATGAAGTTACATGAAATACATATGTAATGCAGATTACTGTAGTGATTATTTTTCACTGGACCTGTTTTAGTTGCAATAGACAAAAACCCAACAAGCCCAATATATCCAGCACAAACCAGCTGTGGGACTATTCAGATCCTGGGGGTTACACTGGAACCAAAACAGGCCGTGCTTGGTATTTTCCTATTCAATAATCAGACATTGTGACGGCAATCTGGGACACCTTATAGTTACTTATTATATTACAGAACTGACCCTGCTACCTGTAGGATGCTGTGCTCTCTGCAAATAAGATGTGATAAAGCCCTATATGTTGTGGGACATCTGCCTATTCGTTCACAAGAGAGCCTTATTGAAAATATAATTTCATACATTACACATGTAGTATATACCATGTTCTTTCCTGTAAGTTTTACACTGTGAGTATGTATCACATAGCAGGCATATAATGTACATATCACTAGATAAGTACTGTGTCTGGCTCTGTGTATTAGGATTGTTAGAATATAGAGGTCCGTGTAACATAACCTGAAAAAGTAAATATTCCTTCTTTTGGAGGATGTACAGGAATCACATAACTGTAACAATAATGACCTTGTCTTGGTATGACCCAGCTTGCAGAGACCTGCCCAGTATGTGTAGCTTGTCTGACCGCAGCAGGAAGATTAACTGTATCTGAGCAGGAACATTAACCCCCCCAAGTGCCAGCTTTCAGTGAGACTATTAGGCAGTATTTCCTGCTGCGGTCATCAGACAGATATCTGACCACTAAAATTCTCATTTGAGGACTATGCTTTGGCTTATGAGCCCAAGCAGAACCTTTTGAAGCAGAGTCCGGTCTGTTATTCATGTGATTTTGGAGGGGGTACCTGTGCAATGCAAACACAACTGAGCTTTTGGAGAACATGGGTTTTATTGTGAAGCCACAGCTGGTATGTGGAAAGGAAAGTAAAATATTGGTCTCTTAATGATAGGAAGTGCGAGAATAAAACACATTCACATGTGAAAGGTGGACACCACTTGTACGCCATTGTAGTATGTTGAAGTGATTCTGTCATGGGTTTAAGTCACAGGTTTGTGGTGGAATTGTCCATATATTACTCAATGAATCACTTGCATACTTAGTACTTGGGCCATAGTGATGGATTTTAATGATTACGTCTTTCAGCTTTTAGTGCACTCTGTCTAGTTTCAGTTTCTTCTCATCAATATCTGGAAGCTGATCCTGCAAGATTTAGCTTGTGGTGTCCAAGACGTTTGTGTGATTCTGGATACTGCCTAACATATATTGTAATGATGAGACATTCTCATATGACATTGCTGATGTACTTTTTATTACAGATGTGTAATGTACTCCCCTGCTTGTCAGATATACAGATGTGTTAGAGCTCATTCACCATTTTCCCAGCAGGGTATCTCAGATGGATAATCATCTTCATTGACTTGTATAGAAGGTACAATGTCTACAATGTTTCCCAAAGTCTTAGTACAAAATAAAACTGCAATTACTTCCTAACTTCTGCAATTCTACTAACACTCCCCACAATCCCAATATAGGGCTTGATTACATCCTGTAGGTAATAACTCAGTAAACTCGGCCTTAAGAACTTCTCTCACTTAGAGGGAGCCTTGTGGGTGATCTCATTCGACCCTTGTAATCTGGCCCCTAAACAGGCTACTGCCATCATACACACATGGCCAGCATGCTAGATGTAGTCACGGAGCTAGAATGGGTGTCCTCTGACAAGCAGAATAAGTGATATTTATAGTTATATCAAGTTCATTTTCATACACACTTTTCTAGTAAATCCAAGCAATATTTAAACATATAGAGTAATATTGTATAATCCTAAACATTATGATTATATCCCTGCACCATATAATGACCATTGCACTACATAATATAATGTTAATATTTATAGTAATTTCCCACCTATATCATGTCCTAAGTAAAACTCATATACACATACAGTATATACATTATCCCGAGCTCTGGCCGCTGAGCCCGGGTGACTAAACCTCCTTTATAAGGATCACTGCAAGGAATATTTTCTATTTGGTCTTTTGAACAACAAACTTGATAATTTGCTATAAAGTAAAATACAGAGTCTTTACATTTGTCATTTGTATATGATATTAATATTTTACTAGAGACAGCCATTTTCTTTACGAAGCTTCCTGCAGCATAATTACATATACAAGTCATAAATTACAATTTGTGTTATTAGTTTTTAATTTTTTTAAAAAGATGTTGCTTATTTTCCAGTGTAGTTCTTCAAAATGGGCTTTTTACATTTTCAAAATTGTGTTTAATATACATAAACATTTATATTGATATTTTATTTGCTTATTCTCTTTGATTTCTTAAAGGCACAATAAGGCAAGTGCAGGGAAAGACTAAAGACAATCTCTTTTAATTGTTGGCCATTTGTGTGACAGAAAACCTTTTCTGGTCTATAAATTGCCACATTTCTAGGAGCATATTAAGACATTCTCACCCAATAAGTGATCTAATTATTCATTTACTTGTGAACTTTCTCTTCTGCAAAGACATCTGAAGACCCCACAGGATTGCTTAAGATTCTTGTTTCCAAAGATCAGTATAAGAGCCTGGAGGGGGTAGAACAAATATATACAAACATTGCAAACCCAACTAACAGGGGTATTATAATCATTAGTGAATGATAAACCCATATTTGCTAAGTAGAAGACTATTTGCAGTGTTAGCAGTAGGGTCATGGTCATAGCTGCATGAACATGAGCTTTCACATGAGAGAAGCTAATGGTGGATGGTCCTCGGTGCAGTCTCAGGACGTGTAGGATGAGGGAGGTGATGGTCGATCCCAGTGATATTAGAGTCAGAAGCAATGGGATGGAAGCTCCTGTGTTTAATCCATACACATATACATAGATCGTGAGAGAATGATTTTCTTCTCTGGTGGAAGCTGTGCTATCCACTGAATTGATGGCAGGGTCAGTAAATACCAACAGAAGAGTAAAGATACAAATGGATAACACAATGGATCCTGTGAGCAGCCAAGGCAACAAACTGGTGAATCTCAGCCTTAGGTACGTGAGGAGACGATGCTGGAAGGTGACAATCTTGATGCAGTAGAAGGTACATAACCAGGCAGTGATCCAGGTGCTCGATAGGATTGAAATACACACAATGGTATAGAGAATGTGTAGGTTGTATGACAATAAGTAGTTATTCACAATCATTACAGTATCAGCTATTAATATAAAGGTTTGTGCAATGATGTTAAGTAGTCCTTGGATGGTTAAGATGAGATCAGGTGGACTTTGATATCCTCCCATAATCCAGGATCTGATACTGACCATCAGAATAAAAGCATTGAGAGGAATGCCGCTAAGGAATGAGGTAATGGTGAGAGCTAAGATGCCTAAGTCAGACTTCTGCATTTTTCTTTTGTTTCCTTTAGATGCAGAAATAAATATTAATGTTGCAGATTGACCTCCAATGCTGTGGTCTGTTTGCTCTGAGATCTTTATCTGTATATTAATAAGCAGTGCATTTATACAGCGTCCTGTCTGAGGCTTCTCTCATTTCTCGTGTCTGTATTTCATCTACTTTGCATGTCAGGATAGGACACTTTGTTTATTCACTAATCTGACTATTAAACTCTTAGAATAATGGACAATGAAGAAGAAGTAATCTCTGATAGCTCTGGTACCTGATAGGGATGGAGACAAGCATGTCTACTAAAATGCTAGTTCAAGAGTACTTTTAGTTAAATATATATTTTTAAAGATATTGATTTTTCTTTATGCCTGTCAGTTATTAAAAGATCTCTTTAGTGTCAATATAACAGATTCTCTGAATAATAGTTGTTTATAACTTGATAAGAATAAAACAGTTTGCATTTATCCAAATTGGCACCAAGATATTATATGGTAAATGTATTAAGCTGGGGTAAAAGAGGATATGTGAGCATAAGCAGGAAGTGGGTCAGTTGAAACTAAAATGGCAGATTCCACTGCAGCATATTTTCACATGCAGGTAATAAATAAGAGGCATCATTATTATTTTTTACATTCTCAAACATGTTGCTCATATTCAAGTGTGGTTCTTTAGAATATATATTTTAACATTTTAACCACATGTTTATTTTCCAATATAAATTAATGGCGTAATTTGTAGTTATACATTTGAAATATTAAAGTCTAATGATACATCAATATTTAAATTGATATTTCATTTGCATATTTTCTAAATTATATATATAAAGTTTAAATTAAATGTTTCTTGGCTATTAATTTCCAGAATGCTACTACTCCCAAAGCCCTCTGTTCTTGCCCTGGTTTGCAACCAATGCTTTTCTCTTAAACATGTTATAGGCGCTCTACCATCTATGATCTAGCTCTAAAGCTTAGCCTTAGAAATTTGATAATTTTATATCTCTTACCTAAATGTTACCTAGAGCATGGCCATAGTTAACCTAGCTTTACATACCTTAAACTAAAGAAAATAATTAGGTACACTGCTGTTTCTGAATTGAATACTGTTATGTGTTCCTACTTGAAAGAACATACTTTTCTGCATTATTTTATTTTTATTGTACATATACATAATATATATTGTATACCATGACCAGCTCTACCATCTGTGTATTTTATACCTTCAATGTCACTGTTTCCAAAAACTCAGAACTCCAACATCTTGGCAGATGAATCAAAGCAATTTAAGAGCATATCACAAAGTGCACGCCCTACAACATATCACAAAATACACGCCCTACAACATATGACAATGTGCACACCCTACAACATATCACAAAGTGCACAACCTACAACATATAAAATCAGAAATGGACAATACTGTGCATTAATATCATGGGTGTGGTGTGGGTGGATCCCAAGAGAGCAAGAGGCTTGTGGGGAAAAGGGGATAACTACAGGGGTTAATGTCATCTTCTAGAATAAGCATGAAGCATAGCACCTACCAGGGTCACATGTAGTCACTACACCACTGCAACCGGAATCTGATGAAAAAAAGAATCATCAGAAATCACTTTGTTTAATTAAAGCAACCATTAATGTGCATAGCACTTACAACTTGTCTAGATCTGCTCAATGAAACAGATGATTCAACCTCTGGACTGTGTAATCCAATCCAGTTTTACACATACAGTGTGGACTGCAGCATCTCTTCTCAACAGCATTCCTCAGTGACCATCAATTGGTGACATGTTAAACAGAACCCTACATCTCCACAGAAAAGTGGATCATGGACCATGTAATGGGAGGTAACCATCTGCATGCAAAATATCACCATCTCATAGGCCAAGATCCAAGACTCTGTAGCCAGGCTAGATTAGGTTAACATTGTGACCAATAGATTGTCACTGAGGAGTGCTGTGGAGAAAGCACAAACGTGTCCGCAGTCCCTATGTCCTCCACCTCACAGGGCCCACATCGTCCGTGGCTGTCTGTTGTCCGTGGCTGTCTGTGGTGGTGGTGGGGGGAGGCATGGTGAAAGGAGAGGATGGGCCTAGCTGCTGGTGTCTGGGGATGCCTCAGGGGTAGAGGAGAGGGGGCTGGGGATGAGTCCATGTCATAGCAGCCTGGCCAGATAGGACTCAGTCATGAGATGATGCCTCCTCTCCTCTCTAGTGCGCTGTGACAGGCTGCACATCACCTCCGAATAATTGACAGAAATGCTTGCATGGATCCCCTGGAGAAAGTCCAGTTCCTGGTGCATGAGGGTCAGCATCTCCACCTGCGCAGCTTGTGTTAGTGGTGATGGTGGTAGTTGGGATGCAGGTCCTTGAAGCAGGGCTGGGTGAGGAGGCAGTGAAGACCTAGTGGGGAGGGTCTGGGGCCCAGCTTAAGCCAGGGGTGATGCCGGCAGTGGTGTCGATGTCCCCTGGGGTGGTGGCAGCCAGGCCAGGGCTCTGCTATGGGGGAAGGAGGTGGTGGCTTGCTGGACGGCAAGTTGGAAGGCCCCGGCAAAATCCAAAAGTCTTTCGAGGAGGGGCATATTTGGGTCAAATGTCGTTGGGGTGGCCAGAGGTCCAGTCAGTGACTTCACCACCCAAATCTCCTCCGAGAGCCAGTGCCCTCTGATCTTCTTCCTTCCTCCTCCCCCAGCGCTGGTTCCTGCTGAGCCGGGGCTTGCTCCTCCACATCCTGCTCGGATGAAGCTGATACACCCTCATCTGGCTCTCCACTAGACCCAGACCTTCTCCTGGATGCTGAAAGATAGAAAAAAAAGATATATGTAATTAGATTGATGAATAGTACATTGTTATGTGTTCATTCCAAACTATCTCACATCTAGATTTGAGCATGGGTGATTCTCCTAATTGCAACTGAGATTAGCTGTCACATGCTAGATATGATCTTTTCTTTGGTTTATGGTCTTGATCATTTTTGGCTCCTAATGCTATCTTGATTCTGGCTGCGTTCTGTAACTATATAGGCTGCTGTGGGCACACCAATAAATGGACTCTCTATTGCTTTATTATTGTTGTTGTGCCCAGGTATGATAGTGATTTGTCATCTTTATGGATATAATGATGCATCAATCTATTCCTTGTTAATTCCTTGTTGGTCATCATGTATATGTGTAGTGTGTGTGATGCACATGTGGTGGCATGTTGGTATATGTCATATTCACCGGACATGGAGGGTGGGTCCTGCTGGGACATCGGGCCTGGAGTTCCAATTCCAGTACTCCTCACCTACTCCTCCCCACCTCTACTGCACGTGAACACCTGCTGCTCCTCTCTCTCTTACTCCACTCTCCTCCTCCCCACCTCTCCACATTTCTCCCCTCCTATCTCCTTCCTCCATCATGTCACCAAAATAATATATGGATAAATAAACAAATATTTTACTGTATATGTGAGTTGGAAAAAAAATGTGTGTGCTATGTGTTATTGATAACTGACGGAGGGTGGGGTGTGGGAGATTGGATGGAGGGGGTGTGGTGTTTGGTGTGTCCTAACAATATATTTCTCTATGTGTGTTCCTTAACCTATGTGTATTTAAAATATGTGTAATCTGTAAATATGTGTAAGTCTTAAGTGTAAATCCGTATGAGATAAAATCTAAATCAATAAAAATGCAAAATACTTCTCACCTAGCTCCTACTCTCAATCAAAAATACCAAAACTCCAACTCAAATTTATAAGCTCCCATTGTCAATCATATTTGTCTCGACCGCTTTCTTTGGCTACCGCAATTGGTGTACATGATCCCTGTACATGATCCCTATATTGGTGTACATGATCCCTGTACATGATCCCTGTATTGGTGTACATGATCCTTGAAAGACTACAATACTGCACTTCTCATCCAGCCCTACCATGTTGGTGTCTTCATGAGCTGCAGTGGGCAGATCCAAAACAAGAACTATTTGTATGATTTTAGGCAGTAAAAACATAGCATTTATGCATTTAATAATAAAACAAAGTATGCAGTTATTTTATATAACTAGTAAAATCCAGAAAAAGTCAATATCACTTTAATATCCTTAATTTCCCTGATGGATTATAGTGGTATAATGTAGCCTTATTTACATAAAATGTTAGTGTTTTTTAAACAAACTTATAGGGACACTGTGGACTAGTTTCTGCTCTTGTCCTAACTTGTGTGTTGGATAGTAACAGGAAGTGCATAAGTATCTACATGCCTGTATTTTATTACCATTCCTTTTTATCATCCGTTTGAATGTAAACATAACTTCATATCCCCTTTTCATCCCCAGAGAACCAAAATTACTTGGACTTTCTCTATTACGGACGACATTCACATTGATACAGAACATCCTTGCTTCACACAATGTCCTTCAATGAGTCCTCAACACCACAAAACCATTATTGGATTACAACCATAAAGAAGCACTGAAATCGCAGACCAGACGACCTCTCGGGCTGGTAGGAAAAGGAATTGTTATTTGGCAACTCTTAAATCACATTAAATGGAACCAGTTAACGTTTAGATTCTCAAACTGACAGTGCTGAACTTCCTGTATCTGCTTGGATGCTGCATGTTCTCCTTGTATTTGCTATGTTTCCTATATGTACATTTATGCCCATAAACTAATGTGCACGTTGATACAAAAATACTTGTACATACAGTACATATAATTCCCTTTAGAAGTCAAAATACTTGGTTTTGTTGATTTCAGGTATAAATAAGTCTTCATAGATTATTCAGTTCAAATTATGCTAGTAAATTGTGACTTACAATCCCACTCCCATCTTGTAATTAGTCGTTATAATCAGTTCTGCTCACTGTTCACATGACATCTTTAAAGACAAGAGATGGCTGAAGTTCTCATGCTCTTTAATCTCCTACTGTCCAAGCTGTACTGACCATGAGTGAATGGCGCCTCCTGCAGGCCAGTCCAGTTTTTATATCTCTAACTGTATTATGATGTCACTGCTAGCTGTATTATGATGTCACAGATGAGACCCATAATATCAAAACCTTGTGGTCATCTGGCAATCTAGCAACAGGCCACCATGTTCAGGGCCTTGAAGGATGTCCCATTGAATATGGCGTTGAATGTATCTATCTACAGTAAGGACAATAGTTATTTACTACAAGACTAAATATCTTCATTCCTAAAAGGGGACAACTGGTCCTTAGGATGAATGGTCTGTGAAGCAAGACAGACCCTAACAACCCTGAGCAGTATTCACTAAGGTGAGACGTATAATCTCCGTAATCATTGTACATCCACCATTTTAACATATTTAATATTTAATAACAAGTGAAGCTCTCTATTACTAACCTGCGCATGATCATACATGTAGTACATGTTTTACAGGGAGGAAATCCTAATATATTAAATCATTTATGTAACTGACAGTTAACTCAATTTAAAGGACCACTGCAGCTCAAGAAAAGCAGCACGTGTTTGTGAAGTATGTAACAAACTAGCGTCAGCAGCTGCGTACGCCATGGACAAAACATGTTTAGATACTCGATTTATAAATAGAGGAATTCATTTTGTACATTTGTTAAATCACTTCACAAGAGTGTGTGTTTTCTTATATCTATATGTGAGGGGAGGAGTGAGGGAGGGGAGAACAGGGAGAGATCAGAAGGCTTTGTTAGATAACTAAATAAGTTTTAAATTGACAGGAATTGATAATAATTGGGATTTGTAGGTGGATCAGAAGGACTGACTGACAGGTGAAAATGGTAAACTTCAATTATATTTTATTGTAGGTAAATGATATTGCCACTGTCTGCATATTTCTTTCATTATTGTTCCTCATTGTTACTAAAATTATTGTCATATCCAACTTCGTTCTTCTCATTGAGATCAAAAATGGGTTGAACTAGTTTTATTCCAAATGCTTTTCATGGTCATCATAGGTGCCGCCATGTTTGTATTTATGTTTTTGCTGCTTTTGCTTATAATCATTGCCAATTATCACACTTTCACACTTTATTCCCTTTTGTGTCAATCCATAAACGTACATTGTGGTCAGGATTTGTAAGACATCAATCAATTATATCTTGAAATGGTCTTTCGACTGAAAAAGACACCATATCTGCATAACCATCAAAATGAGAAAGAAACCCCCAAATGATTCTGGGACTGGAGAAAGTGGACGCTTGTGATTATAGTGACCGGCTATGCAGATAGTGGGGTGTCATGGACCCCTTTCTAGGGCCTGGGTCTTAGCCACTGACTTGGCTTTAGCCACTGGATTATGTACGTAAACACCTCCATTGTATTTGTAATCTGTTCTGTCCCATTGTTTGCCAGATAAAATTAATCACATCTGATATGTGCTACAGATGGCAGGATGTGGTTTGGAGGTTAAGCGTATTGCTCTCAGGAAGCCACTGCTAGACCTCATGTGGGGTCATCTCTTGTTATTGTCTGCCACACCCTCTTATTGTTACATTGTGTACAACCCCTTTGTATCTGCTATAACTATTGCTGACTTTTCTTAAATAAATCAGTTTACTTTTGAGGCATATAGAAATCGTAGGATCCTGCTGGGGTGGGTTTGACTGTAACAAGTCTTATCAAGCCCCCTAAGAAGAAGTAGCTCTGGAGTCTCTTGGTAGCATATGGAAGTGCTGATTTCTAATGCAAGGACCCTGACCGTTACAGAAGCCAGATATTAGGGTGATGGTGCAGAGATTTTCAAATGGTCCTTGTGGGTAGTTAACCTGTAGTCTGTAGCAGTTGGCCCTGGGCTTGTATTGCCACTACCATTGGATCATCACAGGGGGCACAACTTGTTTTGTATAGTTAGGCATAAAAAGTGAAAAAGAAGAAAGTATTCCCATATTATTGTTTCACTTTGTATTACTGAAAAATATAAATAAATAAACTTGCTTTATTCAAAATATAAATCATTTTGGCTGAATACTAGGTTGGACTTGTGTAGTGTTATGTCAATGCTTTCCTCCCTAAGTCTTTTTTCACAGGTGAATTACACTCATTAAACCTTATGCCTTTTTTGGCTAATCAGTAATTATTGCTAATTGTCTCTCATTATTGCAATATTTGAATCTCTGTTTGTGATGGATCAAACATAGCTCACATTACACCTATTCAAACAATCATTAAAACAAATTATTTTGTAGTATTTATTACAGTTGTTGAGAGACCGCCTCCTCCATATTCCATAATAAATGTAAGTTATGATCATGGGAGGTGGGTGCCTGCGTGATCCTGGTCTATGGGCACTTTAGAAGTAAATCCACCCCTGGCACTTCCCTTTATGCCAATGCCAGAGTTATATTGTCTATAATAGCTGGCCATCCTGCTCGGCAGCCTCTCTTATAGTTTGGTGTTCATCAAAACATGAGAAAAATGTTAAGAAGAAATGTCATATACATGTTATAGGTGGTTTTAATTTTCCTGGTGTGTTCCACATATCTATTTACTCTACAAAGTAATGACGGGAGATCAAAAACTACACAGAAATCTGCCATTGGCATCATATCCCCTTATTTCTGTCTTATTTAGTTGGTTGCAGTGTAGTTATGATTAGGCTCTTTGTGACCCTTAGTGGGCCATCTGTTGTGGGCCATGGGTGGACATGAGTCAACTGTGCAGCAGTTCTCCCCCTTTCTCCAGGAAGCCGTCCTCCCCACTTGGACACTTGGACTAAAATACATAAGTATGTTTGTCATAACTGACTTTTGGGACCAGATTGGGACTTCCTTGAACCCCACAAGAAAGAGTCCTTTATGGTCCAGGGCCGTACTGCCACAGCGCCTGAATTTATGGACTTTGGGATTGTGAGGGTTAAGATTGTGGGATTTTTGGTAATTGCAATGTAATTTCTGCCAGTTGTGTGTTGTATGGAATGTTGTTGTGTTGAGGACCCTGAAGTGGGGATGACAGGCCAGAATATATCATGCTGGGCTCCTGTTCATGGGTCACTGGTAGCAGTGTGACTGATCCAATGTATTGCAACAATGTTTTACAAGTATCTGACAGGGGTACAGTGTTATTAGGAACTAACCAGAGAAAAAAAACATGACATTTTCCTGTTTCTGCAATTATTGAGTCATTTCACCATCTTGTTAGGTGACTAAATGTTTAACTACTGTTGAAGACACATAAAGGACCACCCTCTCCCTCAGACAGTCTGTCTCAAGGAAGATATGGTTTGAACATTACTATTTTAGCCCTCACCCCCATCATGGAATTATTCTGACAAGTGGAAGACAAATAATGACACTACTGTCTTAATTACCTTTTCTCAGGCAAAGAAACACCCAGTTGGCCAGTAGAGGCCCCACAAGGGGGTGCTAAAGAGAGTGGGGTGATAGTTCAGTCTTAGTAATCATATTAATAACACCAGATTTGTGGAATATTGTAGAACCCCTCTTTAATGTTCATACATGAATATGAGTATGAATCATGGAGGCTGATTCACTGGGATATCTTTGCATTGAAATGGGGAATTGACCACCATGTAAAAGGAACATATGCCATTCAGACTTAGTGTCCTCGAAGTGGTCATTAGTGACCCCCTACCAAGTACAAAGAGTAGGAAGGATTGACCCTATGGTTTGAAGTCTTCACTCCCCAGTTAGTTAATGTTTTACTGTGCCTAGAAATATTTTGTGTTACCAGGAGATTCAGCTTGAACTTGCTTAATTTATGTATAGGTGTCATTCTGTGGGAAAGGATAATCCTGGCCTTGGTTTATGGCCGCAACTCCTATTTCTTGGGGTATCCTGAGGGCTCTGGCCTTATTGTTATCCTGGTTCTGGTCCATTTTCCTGCTAACAAGGATACCAGGGACACCTATACATACTTTATACAAGTTCAAACTGAATCTCCTCTTTATTGGTAACACAACATATTTATATATTTTCTGTAGAGCATTACCCTAACTAGGGGGAGGAGGGCCGGGTGTGAACACTACAAACCACAGGGTCAGAGTCAGGCTCATATCAGGAATTTCTTTCTTAGTCTTTGTACAATACTTGGTAGGGGGTACTCACTAATAACCACTGTGAGGGAGAAGGGGGGGCTTATGTGTCCAGCAACAGTAATTAAAAATGGAATAAAAAAATTGAGTCAACTAATAACTATTCAACCATCCCCCAAAAAGTTCCATTGCCCTCTGGGCGTCACACTTTTCTTTTTCAAATTTAAAAGGACATTGTATTGTTTAAATCAGTAATGTCGCTTTAAAATTATAAATTGCATCAATAATAAGAATAATGGTAGCCCTTTCAGTCCAATTATATAAAATTATAAATTATTGGTATCCTATGTCCTCTATGGGGCTGCCATGTTGGCCCCTCTCTCTCTCTCCATACTTTATTCCAGATTTGTTGGGGTAGGAGGGGGTAGAGAGCTGTGAATCTCAATACTACAGTTCTAGTATACACAGCATGGCCAGTAGCATATTATTTGGTCCTGATGGTCATGTGGGGAAGTTTCAAGTGCAGGATTATTATACAACTATTTCAATTATCTCTATGTATCTCTTCAGATGCCTCAAACATCAGACCAGATCACCTTGTACCAATAACATGGATTTCCACCATATTATTACTCAGTTGTGTCCCTGTGCAGACAGGTCTATCTTTTTTTTGCTGGCCATAACCCCAACAGTTGTACCTTAGTCACTAATTAAGTAGCCCTGAAAGGCTGGCATGCCCATTTCTGGGTAGAAATCGGGAGACTCCAAGAATACTGTTGTCATTTACTAGTAAATGTTTGATCATTGTTTCTATTTCCAGATAACTATATACATAACTAATGTAATAAAGGTCTATTTTGCATCATTAGTTACAATTACAAAAATAAATTCCAAAACATATGTAAGTTGCATAGTTTTAAGTAAAACATTGTCTTATGGCTTGGGGGTAATATATGAAAACATTTAAGCAATGGGATTATCTTAATGGGCCAGATTTTCTAATGGGTGAAACATTAGAGAATATCTGAGGAACCTTCATGCTATCTTATGGATGTATGATTTCACCCTAAGGTCTCTCTATCTTTTTCTTGAGATGATATTTTTGTGTATACTAGGAATTTGTATTTATACACTTGCAATCGACTCCTGGGTAGTTCCTGAATGTGCAGATTTTACTGATAAAGTCGGCACATGGAAGAGTCCAGAAACAATTGTAGTATATCAATAACATGTAATGAATAAGACCTCCACTATACAAATGAAGTGTCTCATAAAAACAAAATTATAAGACAAAAATCAATTGAAATGACAACAATATGACGCGTTTCTCTCTTCTTTTAGAGCTTCCTCAGTAATCTTATAATCAAAAAGTGTATGATGAGTAAATATAAATTCAATAAATTGTCATATAAAAAAAGGAATATATATATAAGACATAATATAACAGCAATTAGCATGATACAAGTTATTACAATTAGAGATAGAAAATATGATACAAAACCAGTAACTTACAAGTTATAAAAAATTAATAACGTTGAAAGAAAATGAAAAGTTAATTAGCACTGAAATTGTTTATTTGTTGTGTTTGTTTTACATTATGAAAATATTGCCGACGCCATTGTGATGATATGGTGATTCATTTGTGTTACAATTTAGATCCCAACCAAGATTGCCAGGGGATCCAGTTGTTTTAGGGCACTTCATGAGCCTGGGGACTGATTTTATTTACAGACAAATTAATGCAAATGGAACTTAATGAAAATAACATTGAAATTAACGTGAAAAAGGACATCTAATTGGTTTCATCATTAGGTCACACAGGAAAAAAAACTCTAATTAATAAGACCAATTTATCTAATTGCTACATGGGAAGTCAAGGTACAGCGAGCTCATACAGGTCACAGAAAAGTATTCAGGAAATAAAGTCAAGTCATGGTTGTCTGCCAATGAAATCTACACTTGTGCTTTAGCTCTATAAATATTGATGTATGAGTCATGCTTGTATGCCAATTAGATCTACAGATGTGTGCACAGTGTAGTAATATAGAGGCGTGAGTCATACTTGTCTGCCAATGAAATTTGGGCCTCAGTAAGACAAACTAAAGCAAGTGATATTCATACCTTTTATATCTGCATAATCCGAATTAATAAAACCATTTGATGATATGATAGGATATTAGTGTATGTTCAATGATTATCAGACTGAGATGTCCGGAGACAATTCTAGATATTCTGGATTCCAATATATTCTTCCATTAACATTTTCCAGGATGCTCACGAGAAGCCGCAAGACACCCACAAGAGGTAACAAGACATCCACAAAAGGTCACAAGACACCCACAAGATATCACAAGACACCCACAAGAGGTAACAAGACATCCACAAAAGGTCACAAGACACCCACAAGATATCACAAGACACTCACAAGAGGTAACAAGACATCCACAAAAGGTCACAAGACACTCTGTACTAAATCCATTATTATTGAGTAAAGTGTGGAAACTGTGCGGCTTATAATGAGGAGTAATAGGCAGAGTATAAAAGTACATTGGATACCACCTCAAGTTCCATAGAGGATCATCCAACTCCATCTGTACGATATGCAGCATTATAATAATCCACCAGAGAGCTTCCCAGAACAAGTCAAGGCAGAATGATGACCAACGTTAGACTAGAAGTATCAGGTAGGAGGACAAATTCACCTTTCACATATATCCTCATTGTCCTAAGAGCTCTTTCATGCCATTTGATTCAAGAACAACAGCATCACATATATAGTTGTGAGCGTACGGGCCGTTGCTCAGCACAAGAACTGCGTCCCTCGCAAAGCAAGGGACGCAGTTCCCCGCAAATGCGGGTCCTCGCGAAGCGAGGGCCCGCATTTGCGGTGGTGGAGGCTCCAACATTGGCTGTGTTAACACAGACACACGACTTTTTAACAAAATAAACCCAACCTCCCAGCCAACAAAAACCCAACAACGTCCCCGCAAATGCGGATCCTCGCGAAACGAGGGTCCGCATTTGCGGTGGTGGGAGCATCCCAAAGTTGGCTGTGTTAACACACACATACACACACACACGACTTTTTAACAACAAAAAACTCAAAGGCGCCTCACACCCGCTTACACCCAGACACACACACGCAAGACTTAAAAAAAAAACAGCAAAAAAGGCCCCTCACACGCTCTTAACACACATACGCATGACTTAGAAACAAATACACTGCGTCGTACACGTAAAAGCTAACCACGTCTATCGCAAAAAAATACTACAGCATCGCAACAACATACGGCCGCATCGCAAAAAAAAACGTCCGCGAAAGACCCATTCCAACCGCCGCGCATCAAAACATCACAAACAAAAGAAATAAACACAATGAACACATAAAAAGCTTACTTACAGCACGGGGGGGCATCCGGCACCTCCAAAAGTTAACTTATACGTCCATTTAAGTCCAAAAAAAAGAGTTTAAACTGCCGAAAATCGCCTAAGCGAGAGAAAAAATTACCGCCGAACAAAACGAAAACGAGGCTTCAGACGTAACTACACTGCACTAACTCGCAAGAATGAAACACATACTATGCGGAACGTACCACAGTCACAGTTAAAAACCATTTTGAACACTACTACGCACAAAATGGCAGATGGAACGCAAATTGGAAGCTGGAACGCAAATAGCGGATGCGTATTGCGTGATAACGTTCTGAGGCACTTGAAAGTTTAAAAAAATACTACCTACTTTCCAGAAATTTCTACAAGGTTATAAATACTGCCTACTTTCCAGAAATTTCTACATTTCTACACAGGTGATGCGCGGTGTGACTGGACATGGCGCTGCTGCTCTTACTTCAGAAGAGAATTGTTTCCTAATTTCCTACTTTACATTGTGCAAATTACAACTGAGAGGTAAGCTATAATATATTACATTTTATTATCAAGACAGCACAAAAAAAAAAAAATTAACTATGAAAATGTGATTTATGTATAGTGACATGTGGCACGCACATTTATGTCTATCATGTATAGTCACATGTCACACACACATGTATGTGTGTAGGCCCACAAAAAAAATAAGGTTCATTTAACAAAAAATAAAATAAACGATTTCTATCTCAAAAAGAGGTTTATGTATAGTGACATGTGACACGCACATATATGTGTATCCAGTATAGTGACATGTGACACGCACATTTATGTGTATAGGCCCTGCAACAAAATGATCTTAAAACAAACTAATTAAACAACTACATTTAAGAAATTGTAATATTAAAATATGAGTCATGTATACTGATATGTGACACGCACATATATGTGTATCATCTATAGTCACATGTCACACACACATTTATTTATGTTGGCCAAAACAAAAAATAAGGTTCATTTAACAATTAAAATATGATTCATGTATAGTGATATGTGACACACACACAAAAAAATTATTACATTGAACTCTGAAAATGTGCTTCATGTATGTGACATATGTGTGTAGCCCCCCAAAAAATAATGTTAATTGAAAATAATTACAGAAGTATATTTAAATGACATTAATTTCTTGCAATTCAATAGATCACCTAAAGCTTAATCTTTCTACTTTTTTTAATATTCAAACAGACTCTGCATCAACAGCGTCACTCAACAATTTGCACCGTGCATTGTGAAGCACAATCCCTTTTAAAGAACACCAACAAAGAAGAAGAGGTAAGATAGAAAAATACATTACATGCTGAAAAGGCCATGCTTTGCTAAATAAAAAATAAGAAATATACAATTCACTATTTCACTTTATTTTTCAAACAGACACGACAAGAAGACCGGCGGATTAAGATTGGCAGGAGGGGACCCTCTGTCATTCAACACTTCAATCAAGGTAAAGTATTAAGTATAACAAAGAACCCAAACATGAGCCTCATTCAATTGCGAGTTGGCCAATTGAATAGGGCTCTATATAAGCACATAACAGATTTTTTATACAGAACCTTTTAGTTACTGAACTTCTATCCACAATCAAGGGGCCTCATTCTATTACCGGCTGTAAATCGGCCGTAAGGCTGCGATTCCTTGCGGGGGTCCCGTTACCTTGCAATTCAATTAAACGGCCCCGCAAGGATCTGCTCTTACGGCCGGCCGTAAATCTTGAAACCGGCCGTAAGCTCAGAAATGTAAAAACTCAAATATAAATTCAAGCCCGCACTGTACAGCTCTGTAAATGCTAGGGATCATATTGGGGGACATGAGGATTAATATTAACCCACTCTCTAGCTTGCACATCTGCCCAAACCCGAGTTCAAATTAACTGTTTATTTTCCGGCTGCGGCGTGGGCGGGTCTGAGGTGCTCCAAGCCCTATGGACTTTTTACATGGATATTTTACGGATATAAAAAAATATATATTTTAAGGATTTGAGTATAGGGTAATTATGTGCTATTTTTTCTAACCCCGAATATCACTTTATAGACTCCGCAAAGTGCAGGATGGCTTTATTTGAGCTATATTTTGTGCTTAATTGGTGCTAGCGAGACCTGTTTGCTGCAAGTAAGCTGCGGTTGGTTTTTAGCCTTGCAGAGAGGTTTCCCTGAACAATTGAATCGCAACCAGGCTTTTCTTACGGCCGATTTCCTTGCAGCCGTTTAAGATCCAAGGCTTTCCTCTGGCGCGTGCGGCCGCAAGGGATAGCAAGGCACCGGCCGCAAGCCTGCCGGAATCCCCGGCCGGAGGGGAATAGAATAGCCGAATAGCTTGCGGCCGGTCCTTGCGGCCCCGCAACGGCTGCGGCCGATAATAGAATGAGGCCGAAGGTGTTCACTAACTAAAAACTTCAGTCAAAAAATATGTTATGTGCTTATATAGAGCCCTATTCAATTGCCAAAATTGCAATTGAATCAGGACCTATATATGTTTAATGGCCGAGGGCCTCATTCAAATGTGATTTGCCCATTTGAATAGGGCTCTATATAAGCAGAGAGCATATTTTTTTACAGAACTTTTTAGTTAGTGAAGACCTTGCTTTTGGATACAAGTTCACTAACTAAAAACTTCTGTATAAAAACATGCTCTGTGCTCATATTGAGCCCTATTCCATTGCCAAAAACGCAATTGAATGAGGCCCTCACAATATAACAAATGCAGCAACCAAAGGCCCTCATTCAATTGCTATTTTGGACAATTCAATAGGGCTCTAAATAAGCACATTTAGAACCCTATTGCATTGGCCAAACTGCAATTGAATGAGGGCCAAAGTATGCAACATATGGTACACACAAAGTGGTACACACAAAACAGGATTGTAACAAACACATAGCAAACTAAATTAATATTCTTTTTCAATGTTTAACAACCAATAAGCATTAGAAAGAAGCCTAAATAAGCATAACTAAATTGGTGTGCACCAAACAGGATTGTACGCAAACTCACACAAACACATAGCAAACTACATTTATATTCTTATTTAATGTTTACCAACCTATAAGCCTTACAAAAAAGCCTAAATAAGCATACCAAAAGTGGTGCGCACCAAACAGGATTGTACGAAAACTCACACAAACACATAGCAAACTACATTTAGATTCTGATTTAATGTTTAACAACCTATAAGCATTAGAAAAAAGCCTAAATAAGCATAACTAAATTGGTGCGCACCAAAAAGGATTGTATGAAAACTCACACAAACACATAGCAAACTAAATTCATATTCTTATTTAATGTTTAACAACCTATAAGCCTTAGAAAAAAGCCTAAATAAGCATACCAAAAGTGGTGCGCACCAAAGAGGATTGTAGAAAAACACAGAAATAA
This sequence comes from Discoglossus pictus, assembly GCA_027410445.1. Classification (NCBI taxonomy): domain Eukaryota; kingdom Metazoa; phylum Chordata; class Amphibia; order Anura; family Alytidae; genus Discoglossus; species Discoglossus pictus. The sequence goes on along the minus strand of JAPZIH010000013.1, from coordinate 1,938,029 downwards.
TGTCATTTTTTAGTTAATACAAAGACATTCAAATAAAATAACATTTTCATTTTTATTTTATAACAGATACTGCGTCAAGAACATCGGACCAGGAGTTTCAACTGAGGACCAGACCAGCGGACGAGGACTTTCAACAGAGGACCAGACCATTGGACGAGGACTTTCAACAGAGGACTACACCATCGGACGAGGACTTTCAACAGAGGACTACACCATCGGACGGGGACTTTCAACAGAGGACCAGACGATTGGACGATGACTTTCAACACAGGACCAGACCATCAGACGAAGGCTTTCAACACAGGACCAACAAAGATTCTGCTTCAAATCAAACTTCAACCAAGGTACAGTATAACAAGTAAAAAAAGAGAAAAATTAATTAATATTCTTCTTTAATGTTTAACCACCTATAAGCCTTAGAAAAAAGCCTACAGAAGCATACCAAAATTGATTGTAGAAAAACACAGAAATAATGGCATTTTTTCATTAATACAAAGATATTCAAATAACATAACATTTTAATTTTTATTTTATAACAGATACTGCGTCAAGAACATCCGACCAGGAGTTTCAACTGAGGACCAGACCAGTGGACGAGGACTTTCAACAGAGGACCAGACCATTGGACGAGGACTTTCAACAGAGGACTACACCATCGGACGAGGACTTTCAACAGAGGACCAGACGATTGGACGAGGACTTTCAACAGAGGACCAGACCATTAGACGAGGACTTTCAACACAGGACCAACAAAGATTCTGCTTCAAATCAAACTTCAACCAAGGTACAGTATAACAAGTAAAAAAAGAGAAAAATAAAAAAATATTCTTCTTTAATGTTTAACAACCTATAAGCCTTAGAAAAAAGCCTAAATAAGCATACCAAAAGTAGTGCGCACCAAACAGGATTGTACGCAAACTCACACAAACACATAGCAAACTAAATTAATATTCGTTTTCAATGTTTAACAACCTATAAGACGTACAAAAAAGCCTACATAAGCATACCAAAAGTGGTGCGCATCAAACAGGATTGTACAAAAACTCACACAAACACATAGCAAACTACATTTAGATTCTTAGTTAATGTTTACCAACCTATAAGCATTAGAAAAAAACATAAATAAGCATAAACTAAATTGGTGCGCACCAAACAGTATTGTATGAAAACTCACACAAACACATAGCAAACTAAATTAATATTCTTCTTTAATGTTTAACAACCTATAAGCCTTATAAAAAAGCATAAATAAGTATACCAGAAGTGGTGCGCACCAAACAGGATTGGACGAAAACTCACACAAACACTTACCAAACTACATTTATATTATTTTTTAATGTTTAACAACCTATAAGCCTTAGAAAAAAGCCTAAATAAGCATACCAAAAGTGGTGCGCACCAAACAGGATTGTACGCAAACTCACACAAACACATAGCAAACTAAATTAATATTCTTCTTTAATGTTTAACAACCTATAAGCCTTAGAAAGAAGCCTAAATAAGCATACAAAAAGTGGTGCGCACCAAACAGGATTGTACAAAAACTCACACAAACACATAGCAAACTAAATTAATATTCGTTTTCAATGTTTAACAACCTATAAGACGTACAAAAAAGCCTACATAAGCATACCAAAAGTGGTGCGCATCAAACATGATTGTACAAAAACTCACACAAACACATAGCAAACTACATTTAGATTCTTAGTTAATGTTTACCAACCTATAAGCATTAGAAAAAAACATAAATAAGCATAAACTAAATTGGTGCGCACCAAACAGTATTGTATGAAAACTCACACAAACACATAGCAAACTAAATTAATATTCTTCTTTAATGTTTAACAACCTATAAGCCTTAGAAAAAAGCATAAATAAGTATACCAAAAGTGGTGCGCACCAAACAGGATTGGACGAAAACTCACACAAACACTTACCAAACTACATTTATATTTTTATTTAATGTTTAACAACCTATAAACCTTAGAAAAAAGCCTAAATAAGCATACCAAAAGCTTTGCGCACCAAATAGGATTGTAGAAAAACACAGAAATAATGTCATTTTTTAGTTAATACAAATACATTCAAATAAAATAACATTTTCATTTTTATTTTATAACAGATACTGCGTCAAGAACATCGGACCAGGAGTTTCAACTGAGGACCACACCAGCGGACGAGGACTTTCAAGACAGGACTACACCATCGGACGAGAACTTTCAACACAGGACCAGACCATCGGACGAAGGCTTTCAACACAGGACCAACAAAGATTCTGCTTGAAATCAAACTTCAACCAAGGCTCAGTATAACAATTAAAAAAAGAGAAAAATAAATAAATATCTTAGCTTTGCATCGATGTCAACAGAAAATAAAATTTAAAATAAACCACCAGTAACTATAACTGTTAAAAAAATATAACTAACACATTTTTCATCTATCTCGTATTTGTCTTTTAGGGACAATAATCTTTAACAGTAAATACAAACTTCAATGTAGCCTGAAAAAAAAAAGTGCATAGTCAAACAAAGTCTCAAAACACAGACTCTATACAATTTGTCATTCTAAAATTCCAGTCCTAGACCCTCATTTAATTGCCATTTGACGAATTAAATAGTGCTGTAAATAAGGACATAACATATTTTTGAAAATACCTTTTGAGTTAGTGAAACACTTGCTTTTGGATACATGTTTACTAAATAAAAACTTCTTTAAATAATTATCTGATGGACTTATTTAGACCTATATTCAATTCACCGCATTGAAATTGATTAAGTATAAAATGTAAACACACTGTTTGTTGAGAACAATTTTTCATGAAAACAAACTTAACTTCTCAAAATAAACTAATGATACATTATTTTATTTTTACAGATTAACATGGCTGATAACGAGAGTAAACAAGAAAAGAAAAGACGCCAAGCTAGAGAACGACGACAGAGAGCAAACAGCCAGCAGACACAGGAGAAGAAGGAAATTCGACGAGAAAAAGAACGCAAAAGAATTGCAAGCAAAAGACTGTCACCTGCAGAAATTAAAGATATGTCAAAAAAAGCAACAAAGCAAAAAAACATTTACAACCTGTTGCTCAAACATCAGATGACATTTTACCAGAAAAAATACAACAGATACCAAAAAAATCAACAAAAAAAACAAAGCATTTAGAACCGGTTCATGAAACATTACATGACATTTTACCTCAAACAATACAACATATACCAAGAAAAGCAATGAAAAAAACAAAGCATTTAGAACCTGTTGTTGAAACATTATATGACATTTCTCCTGATGAAGATGAAAGTCAAAATCCTACATGCTTTGCAAATTGTCCTCTACTCAAGTCTTTAGCAGTAGAGGTTCATAGTTGTGGGGACATGACTACTCAATGTCAGTTTTGTGAGGCTTATTATTTTAAACAGGAGAGACTCAGAGATGGCCAATTTATTAGTTGCTGTCAAAAAGGCAAGTTCAAACTTCCAGAAAGGAAAGAATTTCCTCTCTATTTACAAAACATTATGACTGAACCTACTTTTCCAAACTACAAAAATTTTAAAACAAACATAAGATCCTACAATAGTGCCATATCCTTTGCATCCATGGGGGCAAAATTAGCTGCTAATGTACCAGGACATGGTCCTTACTGTTTTAAAGTCCAAGGACAAATTTATCATCGCACTTCCCATTTACATCCAGAGGAAGGAGATCAAAGAAAATTCGCTCAACTATATGTCCTAGATACAATGGAAGCTGTTGACCAACGTATGCAGATGGAAGAAAATAAAAAATGCTTACACAGTGTTTTTATAGAGCTAAATAACATTATGGACAACAATCCCTACAGTAAAGCTTATAAAAAAATGGCCGAAGTAGAAAATGAACAACTACTTCATGCACAAAGACATCAATTACCAATGCCGAAGGTTAATATGGTGCTTAAAAGAGACAGACATACTGATAAACGTCGTTATAACTTGCCAACATCAAATGAGGTTACAATGGTGTTTCAGAATGATGAAGGAGAACCACCATTTCAAAGAGACATTCGAATATATCCCAGAAATGAGGAGCAACCATTCATTAATATGAGTATCTTAAGTCCAAATTTAGATCCAATGACATATCCCATCTTTTTCCCACACGGAGAAGCAGGTTGGCAACCAAAATTAACTCTTCCCAGTTACCCAAATGCTAAAGCCAGAATCCGAAATAATGTTTCTATGCTTGAATTTAAAGTAGCTCAAATTGCCATTCACAATGTATTTAATCCTATTTTATGTGGTGGAAAACTAACACAACAATGGATTATTGATTCTTATTTGCAAGTTGAGGCAAATAATTTAAACTTTATCAAATATCAACAAGATAAACTCAGTGTAGAACAATATTCAGGATTAATGGACTATGTTGCTGACGTGGCTACAAGCAGAGACATGACAGCTGGCAAAGCCATCATTTTACCATCTTCCTTTCAAGGATCTCCTCGAAATATGAGAGAAAGATACAATGATGCTATGGCTATTGTCACTAAATTTGGCAAACCCGATTTATTTCTGACATTTACATGTAATCCACAATGGCCAGAAATTACACAAAATCTACTTCTTGGACAAACTGCTTCAGATCGACCAGATTTAGTAGCCAGAGTTTTTAAGATTAAATTAAATGAATTAATACGAGACTTCACTATAAATCAGTTATTTGGCAAATGTCTTGCTTATGTATATACCATTGAATTTCAAAAAAGAGGCCTTCCACATGCACATCTTCTAATAATACTTCAAGAAAAAGATAAATTAGATACTTCGGACAAAGTGGATGCAGTCATTGTTGTAGAACTACCAGATCCAGAACTCTATGGTAGACTATATGAGATTGTTACTCATCGCATGATTCATGGACCCTGTGGTGACCTTAATCCACAATCACCATGTATGGAAAATAAAAAATGTTCCAAAGAATTTCCAAAAGATTATAGAGACAAAACCTATGCCAATTGTGATGGATATCCACTTTATAAAAGAAGAGAAGGAGATAGTGCCATTAATCGTGGAAAAAAAGTGGACAATAGATATGTAGTACCCTACAATCCACATTTACTCATGAAGTACAACACCCACATCAACGTAGAAGCCTGCACTTCCATCAAATCCATTAAATATGTCTACAAATATATTTACAAAGGTTACGATGCAGCTACTGTAGTCGTCAAAAGTGCAGACAACCCTGAAAGTAGTGAGTTAGTACATGATGAACTTGCATCTCATGTAGATGCTCGCTATGTCAGTGTGCCAGAAGCTATGTGGCGGCTTTTAAAATTTGAAATGCATGATAGATCACATGCAGTATATAGGTTAGCTGTACATTTGCCACAACGACATTTAGTCTATTTCCATGCTAGAAATTAAATGAATGCATTGGCCCAAAGTGAAGATCGTCACACTACACTAACTGCATGGTTTGAATTAAATGCCACTGATTCTCAAGCAACTGAATACTTATATATTGAAATTCCATATCATTATGTTTTTGTGAATGGATTATGGAGACCAAGAAAAAGCAGAGGCAATAAAATAATTCCAAGAATTTACACAGTCAGTCCAAGAGATGTTGAACGTTTTTGCTTACGGATATTACTTTTAAATGTTCCAGGAGCACAAAGTTTTGAACAATTAAGAACTGTTAATGACATTGTATATGAATCCTTCCATTTAGCTGCAAGACATAGAAACTTACTCGCTGATGATACAGAGTGGGAAAGATGTTTAGAAGAAGCAGCACAATGTCAAATGCCACGACAGATGAGAGAACAATTTGCTTTTATTTGTATCTTCTCAAATGCTCCAAATGCATTAGCTTTGTGGGAGACTTTTAAAAGTAATATGGCTGAAGACTTTATGCGACGATACAATGAACCCATTGCACACTTAAAAGCGTTAATGGAAATCCAAGAAGTCTTTTTAACTCATGGATTAAGTTGTGCAAGTTTTAATTTGCCTGATCCAGGTCTTATAGATGACATAAACTTTGAAGACTATGACATTCAACTACAAGCAGAAAGAACAGAAGAAAGACTTGCAACTTTATATACATTACAATTGCAAGCATTTCATGCCATTAAAAATGCAATAGATAATGACATGGTGACAGAGCGTTATTTCTATCTTGATGGACCTGGCGGATCAGGAAAAACCTATCTGTATAATTTATTAATGAGTTCAGTACGAGCACAAGTTTGCCACTACTGGAATTGCTGCACTTTTGTTAGAAGGTGGAAGAACTGTTCATTGTGGATTTAAACTGCCAGTGCCTATTTTAGAAACTTCTGTGTCAGATATTCGCATGACATCATTAAAAGCAAAGAAATTTAACAAATGTAAATTAATTATAATAGATGAAGCCACAATGATGTCATGCTATGCCCTCCAATGTATTGACCGTTTGCTTCGTGAAGTCATGGATAATACTTTTCCATTTGGTGGAAAGGTAATGTTGTTAGGTGGCGATTTCAGACAAACATTACCTGTCGTTGTACATGGAAATCGAACTGACATTATTGAAATATGTATAAAGTCAAGCACACTATGGAAACATTTTACCCATCTTCAACTGAAACAAAATATGAGATCAGAAGGACAAACTGATTTCAATGATTGGCTTATTAAAAATGGAGAAGGCAGAACAGAAAAAATACCACATTTACCTGACGACACTTTAGAGATCCCACCTCCTATGATTTGTCAACAAGATATTATATCGGCTATATTTGAAGGGAGTATAAATAACGAGGAATATTCCGAGCTTGCCAACCAAGTCATACTAACGTGTAAAAATAAGGATGCATTAATACTGAATAATGAAATCTTAAAAAAAATTAATGCACCACAAAGAAATTATCACAGTGCTGATTCTGTATTTGCTGATGACAATGAAAGTCAGTCCAACTTTTCGACTGAATTCATAAACTCACTAACTCCTTCTGGAATGCCACCACATATTTTGCAGATAAAGAAAGGTGCAATTATTATGTTTCTGCGAAATATGAACCCCAAAAAAGGACTATGCAATGGGACAAGATTAATTGTTCAACAATTAAAGGACATTTTATAGATGCTGAAATTTTAACTGGTACCCATAAAGGAGAGAGAGTGTTCATACCAAGAATAGATTTAGCACCAAGTGAAAGTAGTCTCCCTTTTATACTTCAAAGAAGACAATTTCCCATTATTATGGCATTTGCCATGACCATCAATAAATCACAAGGTCAAACATTCAAATCTGTGGGTATTTTCCTGGAAGAAACAGTATTTGCACATGGTCAATTGTACGTTGCGTTGTCAAGGTGCAAAAATCCATAGGCTATTAAACTTTACATTGAAAAGAATGAAAGTCAAGGTGATTTATTAGAAGATGGACGTATTTTTACTAAAAACATTGTCTACTATGAAGTACTATAACGTTGCAGTAAAGAAAGAAAACACAAGCAAAACAAATTTAAAAACATTCAAAAATAATAAACAAGAAACAATTTCAGTCATAATTTATGGAAGGACTCTTTATGGATGATTCGACTCACAAAACACTAGCCTTGCAACTATATATATGTGATAATTATGTTAAAATGTTAATTAACTATGTTACTGTGTGTAATGTTACAAGTTGGAAAACAAGATTTTAACTTTCTTTACTTCATCATATTACAAAGTTCATGTTAACAGCTTCACCACGTTTTAAAACACAATGTAAATATGGTATGTTATGTTAAGATTACTCCCTGTATTAAGGTTTATCGACAGTTCATGTGGTCATGAAGGAATTTATTTCATTGAGTACATTTTACAGAGAGTTTTTACTGTTTGCCTTCCTTTGCATTCAATGTATATTGAAGTTAAAACTTATTCGGATAGAAATTGCATATTAAAATCCATTGCCTTAACTTTTAAATATTCAGTACTTTGAAGTTAAACTGTTTTTACATTCAAATGTTAATACTTTCAATACAAAAGTATGTTACAATATGTATTCACTATGTTACTGTTTATACTGTTTCAATTTGTACAAATCTTTTTTACTGTTGAAAATGTACATATATAAGAAACTTGAAGTTTAAAAATATATTATGTCAAGTTTCTTACTTAAATATATTACAAAATTCATGTTACAATTGGGTACGTTTCAAGCTGGGTTTTTACTGTTTGTTTTCATCGGGATTCAATGTAAAATATTGAAGTTAATAATTCTTCTGATACAAATTGCATGTTAAAAAACCATTACCTCAAGTTTACAATACTGATTAGTTTAAAGTTAAACTGATTTACATTCAAATTTTAGTAATTGTGATACCAAATTATGTTACAAAATGTGTTCACTATGTTATTGTTTATAATGTTCAAAGTTATATAAATGTTTTATCAAGTTCCAAAGTTACACAAATAATAAAGTTAAACTTTCACAAAATATAATTTTGAGTTTATTACTTACATATATTACAAAGTTATATTTGCTTTTATTGGGATTTTATGTATATTGAAATTAACAATTCTTCACATACAAATTGCATCTTAACAAACCATTGCCTAAAGTTTACAATAATAATTAATTTCATTTTCAACTGGTCTTACATTAAAAGGTTAATACTTTTAATAGAAAATGTTTGAACACTTATTGTTCACTAAGAGAACATTTTACTAAACTAAACATGTTTTAATATCACAATACTTACAACTGTCACATAGATATATTTATAACTAAACAAATTTACAAACATACACATCTCATTGCCGTCATTTTTTGATGGGCAAGTCGCTAGTAGATTAATAATTACTAAATTACTAGATTACTGGACATTCATAGCTGCTACACTCTTCAATATATATATATATATATAAATACACACACATATACACACCTACACACAAACATATACACACATATAAATACCTATTGTGAGTCTTTTGTGGCCACATGACTGGATGTTAAAGCTCAGGTTTACAAGCAGAATATACACATTAGGCTGTTTGGATAAACAAACTCAGATGACTATTGGGTTATCTGTTATACAATTATATATGTGTGTGTATATATATATATATATATATATATATATATATATAACAGTCTAACATCTGTTTAAGTTTTGGTAGTTAATCAAAACATTTGGGGCCCCATACATTTCCAAGCCTGTAACTCGATTGCAGATGGCTGCATGTCCGTGATTGAGTTGCGGGCTCCCGTTGGTCTCCGTTTGTGAAGTTATTCAGTTGCTCTAGGTCGCGAGTTGCGATCTTGAAGCCAGCTTCATAAACCATGCACTGGTTTGGAGCAGTTGTGGGCAGGAACCGTATTAATTCACGAAGCCCGTAACTGCCCATTTCAAATAGACCAATAGAAATTGAGACTGTCATAATTACGTCAGTAAAACATGGAAGTTACGTGCCAATCAATCAGGTTCGGGGGTCCAATATGTGATCAGAGTTGCACAACTTTGAAAATGAAGAATTATGAAAATGAATACCAATACTGTTCTAATCTAATGAGGGGAGTCGTTGGGACAGTGGTAAAATGGGTGAGATCCTACCCTACGATGGTACGGATGTTCAAACATGGTAGGCCCTGGACGAAGGTTGAGGGAGTAGGGTGTACTGTCTCTGGCCAGGCTCCTCCACTCACGTGGTTATGTTGATTTATTGATTGTTATGGTTAATATGTCATGTTGTGTTTACCAATAAACGCTGTGGCCAGCAATCTCCCAAGAAGTGGCCTGTGTCTAATCTTTATATTTAACTAGCGACTTGCCCGTCAAAAAATGACGGCAATGTTATGTATATGTTTGTCAAGTTGTTTAGTTATTAACATATATTTTTGACACTTGTAAGTATTTTAATATGAACGTGTATTTTTGTAAAATGTTGATGTAATGGTTTTTTAAAATGTAATTAGTATCTGAAGAATTGTTAACTTGAATATACATTGAATGAATAGGAAAGCCAAAAGTAAAAACCCTTTTTTAAACGTTGCAAATTTTAACATGAAGTTTAAAATATATGTAAGCAATAACCATCAAAGTATATATTTTTAAACTTGAACTTTATTTTTTATGTAAGTTTAGAAGTTGACAAAACATTGGTATAATTTTGAACATTATAAACAGGAACATAGTGAATACATTTTGTAAAGTAATTTTTTATTAAAAGTATTAACATTTGAATGTAAAAACAATTGACATTTAAATTAATCAGTATTAAAATGCAATTTCTATCACAATAATTGTTAACTTGAATATACATTGAATGTAGAGGAAGGCATACAGTCAAACTCTTCTTAAAACGTACGTAATTAAACTAATTTATTACTGAGCACATAAATTGGCGATAAACATTAATGTAGGTAGTAATCTTAAGATAACAGACAATATTTACATTGTGACTTAAAAGGTGCTTGACCTCTTAACATCCACTTTGTAATATGTTGAATGAAATAACTTCAAAATATATTTTTTAAACTTTTAACATTAGAAACATTAACATAGTGACTTAACATTTTAACATAATTTTTACTAACAATGCAAGGCAAGTATTTTGTGAGGCGAATCATTCATAAACATGACTTCCATTAATTATGACTGAATTAAACAACCAATTGTTATGTATTTTGCAATGCTTTTAAAAAATCTTGGCACCTTTAATTAGTATCCTTCAAAGTTATAGTACTTCATAGTAGACAATGTTTTTAGTAAAAATACGTCCATCTTCTAATAAATCACCTTGACTTTCATTGTTTTCAATGTAAACTTTAATTGCCTGTGGATTTTTGCACCTTGACAACGCAACGTACAATTGACCATGTGCAAAAACTGGTTCTTCCAAGAAAATACCCACAGATTTGAAAGTTTGACCTTGTGATTTATTAATGGTCATGGCAAATGCCATAATAATGGGAAATTGTCTTCTTTGAAGTATAAAAGGGAGACTACTTTCACTTGGTGCTAAATCTATTCTTGGTATGAAAACTCTCTCTCCTCTATGGGTCCCAGTTAAAATTTCAGCATCTATAAAATGGTCCTTTAATTGTTGAACAATTAATCTTGTGCCATTGCATAGGCCTTTTTTGGGATTCATATTTCGCAGTAACATGATAATTGCACCTTTCTTTAGCTGCAAAATATGTGGTGGCATTCCAGAAGGAGTTAAAGAGTTTATGAATTCAGTGGAAAAGTTAGCCTGACTTTCATTGTCATCAGCAAGTACAGAATCAGCACTGTGATAATTTCTTTGTGGTGCATAAATTTTTTTTAAGATTTTATTATTGAGGATTAATGCATCTTTATTTTTACACGTCAGTATGACTTGGTTGGCAAGCTCGGAATATTCTTCGTTATTTATGCTCCCTTCAAATATAGCCGATATAATATCTTGTTGACAAATCATATGAGGTGGGATCTCTACAGTGTCGTCAGGTAAATGTAGTATTTTTTCTGTTCTGCCTTCTCCAATTTTAATAAGCCAATCATTGAAATCAGTTTGGCCTTCTGATCTCATATTTTGTTGCAGTTGAAGATGGGTAAAATGTTTCCATACTGTACTTGACTTTATACATGTTTCGATAATGTCAGTTCGATTTCCATGTACAACAACAGGTAATGTTTGTCTAAAATCGCCACCCAACAACATTACCTTTCCACCAAATGGAAAAATATTATCCATGACTTCACGAAGCAAACGGTCAATACATTGGAGGGCATAGCATGACATCATTGTGGCCTCATCTATTATAATTAATTTACATTTCTTCAATTCT
>JAPZIH010000013.1:1909301-1925736 GCA_027410445.1 Discoglossus pictus | reverse complement strand
CGCAAAAGATCTGCGGGTTACATGCGGAAAAACCCTACGGTGCCGCAAAAGACTTTGATCTGTTGTGTCCGTAAATGTTACAATCGTAAATCACAATTAAAATGTTATGAATCCACTGACGTTCAAACCCGTAACCCACAAATAGAGCCAAAAGGCCTACGGGTACTAGGGAGGACCCACAAGGGGCTTAAAGTCCTATACATAGCACTGTACATGAAAATATACACAATACTGTATTTAAAAAGGGAAAGTGATGTTAGGTATAAAATTAATAGCACAACATTCCCAAGCTCGCAAGTCTACAATATAAAATATTTTTTTTTATGTTTCATTTCTGTGTTATATCAATCCCGCAATCAATGTGTTAATACATATAATGTAACTTGCATAGACTAGAATATTAATATTGCTTTATTTCTGGAATGTGGGTCCGATCGTAACTCGTAATTCAATCCAGTAAGGGATTGAAATCTAACCTCCATTTTTTAGTGATGTACTAATGACGATCTCTTTTACCATTGGCTCCATCTAAATCTGATCCGTAACTATGGGTTTGACTAATGGATCATGTTCATGGCTGCACATGCAATGTGCGCAAGAAAGGTTTACAGGTTTTGATGTTGGGGACGTCTGTTGCGGGCTTTGCTAATGTAATAGCTCTGTAACTCCAGCAAATTTCAACCCTGCAGGCTTTGTGGGTTCAAATTTAATATGGCCCCTAAACAGGTACAAGGAGCTTTACAATTATTTTAGCTTAAAATAGTAACATTTTAGATCAGTTATCTAACACTATTTTTTATAACAACGTATTGCAAATATCTCATTTCATAAGTAACGAGCTAATGTCCACCATCCTCAGGACCATGGCTATCTCCCTGTAAGCCAGGATGGATGAGATCCTAATCCCAGCTATGCCATATTACAGGGTAAAATTGTCCAGAAGTTGCTCAGTATCCTGATGACATGATCTTCATAGGTAAGAGATGGGTAACAGGTGCAGGGTCCCTACAGGGTAAAGTTACAGAAACGTTTACTTATTTCTTGTGAGAATAAACAGACAAAGATTTAATGAACTCCCTGGAAATGTATGAGCTGTGAGGATTATAAGGTGGAGCTGAGTCTTGTGAGTGACATACACTGTAAGATAAAGACAGAAAGGAACCAAAGGCTGGAGCAGCTGGCACCCGATGGGCATCGGCCGTAACACCCGCAGCATTGTGCCTGGTAAGTAATATCTGACTGGGAAAAGGATCATTTTAGTTGTAGGAGAATTACACATGAAATTAAGAGCAATAATAATACATTGTTATAATATCTCACACACTGCAATAGGCACGAGCATGTCTGCAGGGTTATCATATTTCAATAGGCAGGAGAGTGTCTGCGGGGTTATAATATTCCAATAGGCATGAGCAAGTCTGCAGGGTTTTTATATTCCAATAGGCATGAGCGTGTCTACCGGGTTATTATATTCCAATAGGCATGAGCACGTCTGCAGGGTTATTATATTCCAATAGGCATGAGCGTGTCTACCGGGTTATTATATTCCAATAGGCATGAGCGTGTCTACCGGGTTAATATATTCCAATAGGCATGAGTGTGTCTGCAGGGTTATTATATTCCAATAGGCATGAGCATGTCTGCAGGGTTATTATATTCCAATAGACATGAGCATGTCTGCAGGGTTATTATATTCCAATAGGCATGAGTGTGTCTGCAGGGTTATTATATTCCAATAGGCATGAGCATGTCTGCAGGGTTATTATATTCCAATAGACATGAGCATGTCTGCAGGGTTATTATATTCCAATAGGCATGAGTGTGTCTGCAGGGTTATTATATTCCAATAGGCATGAGCATGTCTGCAGGGTTATTATATTCCAATAGACATGAGCGTGTCTGCAGGTTATTATATTCCAATAGGCATGAGCGTGTCTGCAGGTTATTATATTCCAATAGGCATGAGCACATCTGCAGGGTTATTATATTCTCTTCTTTTGATGGTTTTGACACTTTTATAATCATTGTTATCAAAACATGATCCATATTTATTATGTACTTGATATTATTTTATTTCTAGTATTGTCACTTAAATACATTTCCAATACAAAGAATCCTCAGCTCACAGAGTGTGCTATGGGATTAGTTTAGTGTAGAAGAAAATAAACATTTAAAATAGATAATAATATTAGTAACTTTAAGAATTTAAAAAGATTTAAAGATTGTTTATTAAAATCAATTACAATATTGAGGCAGATGTTGCATTTATCTCAGCAGACAGTATAATCACTAAATAGACAGGAGAGAAGAGATTGTGTTCAGTTGATTCAATTATAATTTAAAAAAAAAAAATAGACAGACAGATAGATAGATAGATAGATAGATAGATAGATAGATAGATAGATAGATAGATAGATAGATATTGGAGTGAAAACTATATTATGTCTAAATAATTTATCAGGTGCATAATTTTAATGAAAAAATAACATTTAATAATGAATTTTTTTTAAATAAAGATATACAGCCTTATTAAATTGCGATTCGCCCAATTCTAAAGGGCTCTATATAAGCACATAGCAACATTTTCTGTTTAAAAGCAAGGTCTTCACGAAATAAAAACTTCTGTAAAAGAAATAAACAATGTGCTTATATAGAGCCCTTTCGAATTTGCCGAAATGCAATTTAATAAGGCTGAGAGTCTCTAAATCCCCATTTTTTTCAAGTTCTTACTTCTTCTTATTTGTATTATGTGATTTAGACTTGATATTGAATGACTAGCTTTTGTGTTACCTATAATTTATAATTTGATAAAAAAAGGTAAAACTTCATGTCTGTCTTTTTGTTGCTTGGGAAATGTGAACGGATATTACTGTATGTAAGAATTTGTGCTGATATATAAATATTAAAAAAGGAGAGGACAGCGTCTAATAAAAGTGCATGTAGGACTCATCATCTAATTCATAAAAGTTGACTAAGTGCTATATGTTGCTGGTATATATTAGTGTTTACACTCAAATTTATGTTTTTATAAATGGCAAACAAACATGTAAAAGAGTTGCTTGTTATAACTTTAATTTCTTATTTTCCAGTTATCTTCAAAATAATATTTGTAAATTAAATGTACCCAATAATAAGTGGGATGCTGGGAGAAACATGTCCTGTAAAGTTTCGACTTACATAGCCTTAACTAACAAAAAAAGTGAACTTATTTTATTATCAAAAAGTAATATGCGAAGTGGTTTAATGAAGTGTGAAGTTTATGGTGATAGGGAGCCACCATGTTATAGAGAAAGGGTCATGATTTCATAAGGTAAAGGGAATTAGGAACCCACTGGATCATTGATTATGGTGGGCCAGTCATGTTTTACTAATGCTTGTATGTTTTCATGAGTTTAAAAACTGGTGACCAAAATTAGTTTGATTTGAATCGAATCTACAAAAGTTCATTGTTCTTAACGGTTTCCCCTCTCAAAGAGAGTCAAAGCTTACAATGTTTTATCTCACCTCACTACTTTAGATTTTAGATCATGTCTTTTTTTTCTTCTTGCATGTACTCTCCTAGGTATTAATATTTTTTTACCAAAGAGATGGACATACACCGAGTAACAGGTCTGGAGAACCAAACTATTGGACATGAATTCTTTCTTCTCGGATTCTCTGACTTCCCAAAGGTCCAATTTAGATTATTTGTGATATTTTTACTTATTTATGTGATGACTTTGACAGGGAATCTAGTCATTCTAGTTCTTATTCACAATGACCACCATCTTCATACCCCAATGTACTTCTTTCTTGGCCAACTAGCATGTATGGATGCCTTGTCTTCCACTGTCACTGTCCCTCGAATGATTGTTGACTTGCTTTCCAAAATGAAGTCAATTTCCCGCATGGCTTGTGTAACACAAATGTTTTTTTTCCTATTGTTTGCAAGTGCTGAGGTCTTCTTACTGGCTGTGATGTCATACGACAGATATGTCGCCATTTGCCAACCACTGCATTACACCTCTATCATGTCTTGGAAGGTTTGTATCCTGTTGGCATCAGCAGTATGGATTCTTGGATTTACCAATGCTTCTATACATACCATTGGTACACTCAGACTGACTTTTCGTGGGCAAAATATTATTTATGGTTTCTTTTGTGATCTCCCTCTGTTATTACAGCTCTCCTGCACCGATATTTTTATAAATTTTCTTATTATATGTCTTGCATCTTTACTTATAGGCTTTCTTGCCATTCTAGTAACCTTTATTCCATACATGCACATAGTCAGGTTGATCTTGAGGATCCCGACCAAGGAAGGAAAACATAAAGCTTTCTCTACGTGTACCTCACACCTGACCGTTGTCTCTATCTTTTATGGAACTCTTTTATTTGCATACTTTCGCCCTGCTCCAACTCACCATGATATTGGAGAAAGAATAATATATGTCATTTACACAACGATTACGCCATTATTAAATCCTCTCATTTACAGTTTAAGAAATAAGGAACTGATAACAGCACTTAGAAAACTTACAGTGAAAACTCACAAACATTAGGAAGAGATTTGCAGATAAACATGAGATAACAGAGATGAATTGTCTAACGGTATTGCTATTAAATTGGCCCTGTAAAACAAGCCTCTCATGATCTGCAGGTTAAGAGAGAATAAACCCTATAGGATGTGAACATTTTAACTGCGCTTCAGCAAATCCTTTGTTCTCTCAAGCCCATAACCGCTACGTTCCAATTTCGCTATTAAATTGCAACAATTTTTCAAAGACGGCCTGGCGTTCAAGGCCGTAACCCACAAATGGAGGCCAAAACATTACGAGCTTCAAATAAGACCTGCAAAGGGTTTACAGACAACTTTTGAATACTGTAAAGGACAATATAAACACACCAGTGGACTTTAAAACATGGGAAAAGCATGGAAAGGCGTTACAATTACTTGCACAATAACCACCCCTGCCAAAAAAAGGCATTTAAAACATTTTGTTTATCATCATATGTTGGCTTAACTTCCCTCCCCCTTGCAAGGATCAAGGGGTGGCCACGGATAGCACAGCGGAGGACCACATTCTCCGGGTTCTGAGTAATTGTGGGCCTTGCCCTTAGCCTCTTGCCCTCCCGACTGTAGACGGGGATCCTTTCCTCCCTGACCTGTCCCTGGGGCCTGTCCCTTCCCTGAAGCACCAACCCCCTCTGGGATCAGGTCGCTTCCCCTCTGTCCCTCTCCTTTGTGTGCCTGATGCTTGGGCCTCCCTTCCACCACCCACCATCTCCTCTGCACACACATCCTTCTCCTCCTCTCCCTCCTCTCCTTTCTCCACCTCCTCTACCTCCTCTCCCCCCTCCACCACCTCTCCCCCCTCCACCTCCTCTCTCTCCACCTCCTCTCCCTCCTTCACCTCACTCCTCACCTCCTCCTCCCCACCACTACTCCTCATGGCCACCTCTCTCTGCTCCTGATCTCTCATCTTCTCCTCCTCCCGACCACTCCACTCCTCTCCCCTCCTCTCTCCTCCCTTCATAATATCTCAAAAGTAAAATAAGGATACATAAAAAAAGTATAACTGGATATGTCTGTTGAAAAAAAGAACTGTGTGCTATGTGTTATTAAAAACTGTTGGGGGATGGGGTGTGTGGGATGGGTGTGTGTGTGTGTGGTGTGACCTAACTATATATGTCTCTATGTGTGTTATTTAAATTATGTTTATTGCAAATATGTGTAATCTGTAAATATGTGTAAGCAAGTATCAAGTGTAAATTCATATGAAATAGAATATAAATGAATAAAACCGCTATCTCTCTCCAAACTCTCCTATTCTCTCTATAACTCAAACCTACCACCAACTCTGGGACCTGCGTGCTACTTCAAAAGAAAATACATCACAGTCAACGCATGGGCGGGTGGGATGCAAGTTTAATATCTCCCACAGTCAATCATATTTAACTAGAGCTCTTTCTATTGGCTGGAAGGCCTGTGTTGCACCTCGTTATTCAGCAATTGGATAGTTACGGACGGTCGAGGCTCATCCGGCCCCTTAACAGCTTGCGTGCTTAGAAAGGGTTTACAGGCCTGCTTCTCATGCCCTTAACTCATGGAATGGTCTAATTTAATAGCTCTGTAATGCAGCCTAATTTCAAGCCTGCAGCCATTGCAAGTCTCACTTTGCTGCTACGGGCTTCAGATTTTATGTGGCTATTAGTTATGTTTATACTGGCGACTTGCCTGTCAAAAATGACTGGTCAATAAAATTTGAAGCCATGGCAATGCTGTTTGACACAAATGTAAAGTTTTTTGTACTCTGAGGACTTTTGGCACTCATTGCTAGCCTCTTCTCTTGTGTACTTTTGTGCCTCTGAGCACCTTCGTCACTCATCACAAAGGGAGATATATATCACATATATAGTTGTGAGCATGCGAGTCATTGCAGGCGCTCATTGCTGGCAAGCCTCGCATAGCGAGGCGAGCCATTAAACCCACCTCGGAACCAACCTTAACGTAACAAACACCCACACGCACGAAAAATGGCGGAACTGCGCGCACCTGAAAACCACAAAAACATACTAATACTCACAAAAACAACATAAAAAGCTTACCCATAGAAAGGGGGGGCTCCCAGGACCTATAAAAAGTTACACCTCCATTTAAGTCCAAATTCCCGAGTTCAGACACACGAAAATCCCCTAAGCGAGAGAAAAAATGGCTGCCAAAAAAAACGAAAACGAGGCTCACCTCGGAAACCTGCATTAACCTCAGAACCAACCATAACGTAACAAACACCCACACGCACGAAAAATTGCGGAACTGCGCGCACCAAAAAACAGTAAAAACACACCAAATACTCACAAAAACGACATAAAAAGCTTACCCATAGCAAGGCGGGGGGGGGGGGGACCCAGGACCTCTGAAAGAGAAGTTACACCGCCATTGAAGTACAAATTCCCGAGTTCAGATACACGAAAATCCCCTAAGCGAGAGAAAAAATGGCCGGCGAAAAAAATGAATACGAGGCTCAAAGACCCAGGACCGCCCAGCCACTTACAACTTACCCAACAAGGGATCCGAGATAAGCTCGGAAACCGGGATTAACCGCAGGGGATCCGAGATAAGCTCCGAGCCCTGCATTAACCCCACATTAACCATCGCAGTGGGGGTCCCGATTTCACGCGATCGGGGACCCCCGCTGCAATCAAAATTCAAAATACCCATGTTACAGGTCCTTAAAGGACCGTAAAGGTCCTTAAAGCACCCATTGTAAAAGAAAAAAAATACACACTGTCACCCTGTCAATCATGGGGGTCAATACAGACCCCCATAAAACCCTCATTAACCCTGTCACTCATGGGGGTCAATAGAGACCCCCATAAGCCCTTCATTAAGCCTGTCACTCATGGGGCTCAATACAGACCCCCATAAGCCCTTTATTAACCCTTTCACTCATTGGGGTCAATACAGACCCCCAGAAGCCTCTATTTAACCCCATCAGTCCCATAAGGGTATATTAACACCATTATGGGCCTGTTACAACACTACAATAACCACAAAAGTGCCATGAGTATACACACTATACTGCACTATACCACCCCAATAAAACATTTAAGATCAACTAAACACCCTCTACACTAACCTATTAACATCTACACTACCTACCCTCTATTAACCCCCACCACTCTAATTACAGAAAATAAAAAAGCCTAAAGTCACTTAAAAAAATCTACATTACATGAAATAAAAAACCTAACTCACAAAAAAAATAAACTACATTACAGAAAAAAAAAAAAAAACAAGTCACAAAAAATAAAAAAAGAAACATTACAGAAAAAAAAAAAAACATTACAACCCCCCCCTCACTACAGAAAAAAAAAAATACACCCCTGAAAAGGAAATACATATAATACAAATACATATAATACAAATACATACAATTACAATACATTTACATACAATTACAATACAATACACCCCTATCTAATATACATCACACAATCTAGCTAAATAAATAGCATAATCTAATATACATGCGATCTATATAATAATACATTCCCAATCTATCTAAGTAAATAACACAATTTAATATACAATACATCCTATGCTATCTATATAAAACGCATACCCCTAGCTAACATACAATAAATGCTATCTATATATTAACTAAAAAAAAGAAAAATTAGTGCAAGACGTTTACAGTAGAGATGTTGCGGACAGTTCGCCCGCGGACTATTCGTGGCGATTTTGGCTCTTTCGCGCTCGCATCGGACGGCTGACACATGCGCTTTTCGGTCCGCCCCCTATTCTTTATCATTGAGAAAACTTTGACCCTACACCTCACAGTCAGCAGACACATTCCAGCCAATCAGCAGCATACACTCCCTTCCAGAGCCTTCCATCTGAAGGACAGCATACATTTTAGAATCATTCTGAAGCTGCATTAGTTGTGAGAGGACAGATAGTGTAGCTGTTGGAGATTAAATAGGGAGTTAGATAGCCAGGCTGTGTATTTAGCTTCCAATACATACCTGAAGGACTCATCTGATTTCTGCTGCAAGGACAGCAACCCAAAAAGCTCTTTTTAGGGCTAGAACATCATTTATTTTATTTTGTAATTTTTTCTGTGTAATCTAATTGCATATGCCTGCCTGCCAGCGTGTGTGTGTGACAGGTTAACACCTAACAGCATACCTGGTGTTGTACCATACATTGAAAACAACCATTTTTTCCTGTAATCTAATTTCAGTTGCCTGCCTGTGTCAGGCTCACAGCTAATATTCTGCTCTGTTTCACCAGTCACAGTTGGTGTACCATATATTGAAAAAAAACAACCCTTTTTTCCTTTAATCTAATTTCAGTTGCCTGCCTGTGCCAGGCTCACAGTTTATATTGTGCTCAGTGTAATAAAACAACACTTTTTTGACTGTAATCGATTGAATAGCAATTGCCTGCCTACAGGCATGTGTGTGAAACCTATTGCATCTACTCTGCCAACTTTTGCCAGTGCACAGTGATACGTCATATCTGGTGCAACCGTAGTGTACAGTGACATAAAACAACCCTTTTTTTTCTGTAATCGATTGAATATCAGTTGCCTGCCTACAGGCGTGTGTGTGAGGCCTACAGCGCCTACTCTGCAAACTTTTGCCAGTGCACAGTGGCACTTATATCTGGTGCAACCTAGTGTACAGTGAAATAAAAGAACCCTTTTTTGACTGTAATCGATTGAATATCAGTTGCCTGCCTACAGGCATGTGTGTGAGGCCTACAGCGCCTACTCTGCCAACTTTTGCCAGTGCACAGTGACACTCATATCTGGTGCAACCTAGTGTACAGTGAAATAAAATAACCCTTTTTTTTCTGTAATCGATTGAATATCAGTTGCCTGCCTACAGGCGTGTTTGTGAGGATAACAGCGCCTACTCTGCCAACTTTTGCCAGTGCACAGTGACACTCATATCTGGTGCAACCTAGTGTACAGTGAAATAAAAGAACCCTTTTTTTTCTGTAATCGATTGAATATCAGTTGCCTGCCTACAGGCGTGTGTGTGAGGCCTACAGCGCCTACTCTGCAAACTTTTGCCAGTGCACAGTGGCACTTATATCTGGTGCAACCTAGTGTACAGTGAAATAAAAGAACCCTTTTTTGACTGTAATCGATTGAATATCAGTTGCCTGCCTACAGGCATGTGTGTGAGGCCTACAGCGCCTACTCTGCCAACTTTTGCCAGTGCACAGTGACACTCATATCTGGTGCAACCTAGTGTACAGTGAAATAAAATAACCCTTTTTTTTCTGTATTCGATTGAATATCAGTTGCCTGCCTACAGGCGTGTGTGTGAGGCCTACAGCGCCTACTCTGCCAACTTTTGCCAGTGCACAGTGGCAGAGAGAGGAGTCTGAAGAAGATGAGTCAGAGGAGGAAGGTGGCTTTGAGGAGGTGGAAGACCAAACACAGCAGGCGTCCCAGGGGGCTTGTAGTCACCTTTCAGGGACCATTGGTGGCTGGGTGGAGGAAGAGACCTTCAATGACATCAGTGAGGACAAGGAACGGGACATGGCTAGCTTGGTATCCAACCTTGTGCAAATGGGGAGTTTGCGGTTGTGCAAACGGACTGTTTGCGGTTGTTTGCAGTGCATTAAAAGGGGAGATTGGTCTGTTACTGTGAAGCGGGTGTAACCCTTACACTACCTGATCGATACAACATCATACCTGATGTTTTAATGCATGTTATTCCAAACAATTTAGGAATGTTATGTGATTTATGCCCTTTATGGCTTTAAACAAGACTCTGCATCAACTATGTAATTTTCCGTGGGAGTTTTGCCATGGATCCCCCTTCGGCATGCCACAGTCTAGGTGTTAGTCCCCTTGAAACAACTTTCCCATCACTATTGTGGCTAGAAAGAGTCCCTGTGGGTTTAGAAATTTGCCTGCCCATTGAAGTCTATGGCGGTTCGCCCGGTTCGCCCGTTCGCGAACATTTGATGAAACTTGCGTCTGCGGTTCGCGAACCGAAAATTTTATGTTCGCGACGTCACTAGTTTACAGTTCTAAAATAAACATTCTATACATTCTAAATATTCTACTCACCTTTCCGGCATGTCCCATCCGGTATTCTTTGAATCCTTCTCCGGCGCGGTACCTGTTAAAAAAAACACAACATTAATAGACATACATCAAAATAAAATAAACATAATCTACATTCTACTTACCTCCCCGCGATGTCTCCAGCCTCCTCCGGATCCTCTTCTGCCACGCCCTGTAAAAAAAAAAATAAAGTATATATATATACTTACATCCGCACTCCCGGACATCCCAGACGCTAATGAGGCTCCAGGAGACTGAAGAGAGAAGAAAACTGAGGAGAGCGGACACTGATTAAAGGGAACAGACTGAGGAGAGGGGACAGAATGAGGAGAGGGGACACTGAGTAGAGGGGAAACTGAGAAGAGGGGACCGACTGAGGAGTGGGTACACTGAGGAAAGGGGACACTGAGGAGAGGGGACAGACTGAGGAGAGGGACACAGATGAGAGGGGGCACTGAGGAGAGGGGACACTGAGGAGAGGGGAGAGACTGAGGAGAGGGGACACTGAGAAAAGGTGACAGACTGAGGAGAGAGGAAAACTGAGGAGAGGGGACACTAAGGAGAGGGGACAGACTGAAGAATGAAGAAAACTAAGGAGAGCGGACACTGAGGAGAGGGAACAGACTGAGGAGAGGGGACGGAATGAGGAGAGGGGACAGACTGAGGAGAGGGGAAACTGTGGAGAGGGGACACTGAGGAGAGGGTACAGACTAAGGAGAGGGGACATAGAGGAGAGGGAGAGACTGAGGAGAGGGTACAATGAAGAAAGGGGACACTGAGGAGAGTGGACAGACTGAGGAGAGGGGACACTGAGGAGAGGTGACAGAAGAAGGAGAGGGACACTGATGAGAGGGGACACTGATGAGAGGACACACTGAGGAGATGGGACACTGAGGAGAGGGGACTCTGAGCAGAGGGGACACTGAGGAGAGGGGACACTGAGGAGAGGGAACAGACTGATGAGAGGGGACACTGGGGAGAGGGGATACTGAGGAGAGGGACAGACTGAGGAGAGGGGGACACTGAGGAGAGGGGACAGACTGAGGAGAGGGGACACTGAGGAGAGGGGACAGACTGAAGAGAGAAGAAAACTGAGGAGAGCGGACACTGATTAGAGGGAACAGACTGAGGAGAGGGGACAGAATGAGGAGAGGGGACACTGAGTAGAGGGGACACTGAGAAGAGGGGACTGAGTGAGGAGAGGGTACACTGAGGAAAGGGGACACTGAGGAGAGGGGACAAACTGAGGAGAGGGACACAGATGAAAGGGGGCACTGAGGAGAGGGGACATTGAGGAGAAGGGAGAGACTGAGGAGAGGGGACACTGAGGAGAGGTGAAAGACTGAGGAAAGAGGAAAACTGAGGAGAGGGGACACTAAGGAGAGGGGACAGACTGAAGAATGAAGAAAACTGAGGAGAGTGGACACTGAGGAGAGGGAACAGACTGAGGAGAGGAGACGGAATGAGGAGAGGGGACAGACTGAGGAGAGGGGAAACTGTGGAGAGGGGACACTGAGGAGAGGGTACAGACTAAGGAGAGGGGACATAGAGGAGAGGGAGAGACTGAGGAGAGGGGACACTGAGTAGAGGGGACACTGAGGAGAGGGGACAGACTGTGGAGAGGGTACACTGAAGAAAGGGGACACTGAGGAGAGTGGACAGACTGAGGAGAGGGGACACTGAGGAGAGGTGACAAAAGAAGGAGAGGGACTCTGATGAGAGGGGACACTGATGAGAGGACACACTGAGGAGATGTGAGACTGAGGAGAGGGGACTCTGAGGAGAGGGGACACTGAGGAGAGGGAACAGACTGAAGAGAGGGGAACTGATGAGAGGGGACACTGAGGAGAGGGGACAGACTGAGGAGAGGGGACACTGAGGAGAGGGGACACTGAGGAGAGGGGACACTGAGGAGAGGGGAGAGACTGAGGAGAGGGGACACTGATGAGAGGGGACAGACTGAGGAGAGGGGACAGACTGAGGAGAGAGGAAAACTGAGGAGAGGGGACACTTAGGCGGGTGGACAGACTAAGGAGAATAGAAAGCGGAGGAGAGTGGACACTGAGGAGAGGGGACAGACTGAAGAGAGAAGAAAACTGAGGAGAGCGGACACTGATTAGAGGGAACAGACTGAGGAGAGGGGACACTGAGTAGAGGGGACACTGAGAAGAGGGGACCGACTGAGGAGAGGGTACACTGAGGAAAGGGGACACTGAGGAGAGGGGACAGACTGAGGAGAGGGACACTGATGAGAGGACACATTGAGGAGATGGGACACTGAGGAGAGGGGAAAGACTGATGAGAGGGAACAGACTGAGGAGAGGGGACACTGAGGAGAGGGGACACTGAGGAGAGGGGACACTGAAGAGAGTGGACATTGAGGAGAGGGGACACTGAGGAGAGTTGACACTGAGGAGAGGGGACAGACTGAGGAGAGGGGACACTGAGGAGAGGGTTAAGAATGAGGAGAGGGGACACTGAGGAGAGGGGAGAGACTGAGGATAGGGGACACTAAGGAGATGGAACAGACTGAGGAGAAAGGAAAACTGAGGAGAGGGGACACAGAAGAGAGGGGACCGACTGAGGAAAGGGGACACTGAGGAGAGGGGACACTGAGGAGAGTGGATACTGAGGAGAGGGGACAGACTAAGGAGAGGGGACACTGAGGAGAGGGGATAGACTGAGGAGAGGGGATACTGAGGAGAGGGGAGAGACTGAGGATAGGGGACACTGAGGAGATGGGACAGACTGAGGAGAAAGGAAAACTGAGGAGAGGGGACACATAAGAGAGGGGACAGAATGAGTAGAGAAGAAAACTGAGGAGAGTGGTTACTGAGGAGAGGGAAAAGCCTGAGGAGATGTGACATAATGAGGAGAGGGACACTGTTGAGAGGGGACACTGAAGAGAGGGGACACTGTGGAGAGGGGACACTGAGGAGAGGGGACAGACTGAGGAGAGAAGAAAACAGAGGAGAGTGGTCACTGAGGAGAGGGAACAGACTGAGGAGAGGGGACAGACTAAGGAGAGGGACACTGATGAGAGGGGACACTGAAGAGAGTGGACACTGAGGAGAGGGGACACTGTGGAGAGGGGACACTGAGGAGAGGGGACAGACTGAGGAGAGGGGACACTGAGTAGAGTGGACACTGAGGAGAGGGGACACTGAGGAGAGGGGACAGACTGAGGAGAGAGGACACTGAGGAGAAGGGACAGACTGAGGAGAGAAGAAAACTGAAGACAGCGGACACTGAGGAGAGGGGAAAAAATGAGGGGAGGGGACAGAATGAGAGGGGACAGACTGATAAGAGGGACACTGATGAGAGGGGACACTGAAGAGAGTGGACACTGAGGAGAGGGGACACTGTGGAGAGGGGACACTGAGGAGAGGGGACATACTGAGGAGAGAGGAAACCTGAGGAGAGGGGACACTGAGGAGAGGGGAGAGACTGAGGATAGGGGACACTGAGGAGATGGGACAGACTGAGGAGAAAGGAAAGCTGAGGAGAGGGGCACAGAAGAGAGGGGACAGACTGAGGAGAGAAGAAAACTGAGGAGAGTGGTCACTGAGGAGAGGGGACACTGAGGAGAGTGGACACTGAGGAGAGGGGACAGACTAAGGAGAGGGGACACTGAGGAGAGGGGACAGACTGAGGAGAGGGGACACTGAGGAGAGGGGAGAGACTGAGGATAGGGGACACTGAGGAGATGGGACAGACTGAGGAGAAAGGAAAACTGAGGAGAGGGGACACATAAGAGAGGGGACAGAATGAGTAGAGAAGAAAACTGAGGAGAGTGGTCACTGAGGAGAGGGAAAAGACTGAGGAGAGGTGACATAATGAGGAGAGGGACACTGTTGAGAGGGGACACTGAAGAGAGGGGACACTGTGGAGAGGGGACACTGAGGAGAGGGGACAGACTGAGGAGAGAAGAAAACGGAGGAGAGTGGTCACTGAGGAGAGGGAACAGACTGAGAAGAGGGGACAGACTGAGGAGAGGGGACACTGATGAGAGGGGACACTGAAGAGAGTGGACACTGAGGAGAGGGGACACTGAGGAGAGGTGACAGACTGAGGAGAGAGGAAAACTGAGGAGAGGGTCACTAAGTAGAGGTGACAGACTGAAGAATGAAGAAAACTGAGGAGAGCGGACACTGAGGAGAGGGAACAGACTGAGGAGAGGGGACAGAATGAGGAGAGGGGACAGACTGAGGAGAGGGGAAACTGTGGAGAGGGGACACTGAGGAGAGGGTACAGACTAAGGAGAGGGGACATAGAGGAGAGGGAGAGACTGTGGAGAGGGGACACTGAGTAGAGGGGACACTGAGGTGAGGGGGCAGACTGTGGAGAGTGTACACTGAAGAAAGGGGACACTGAGGAGAGTGGACAGACTGAGGAGAGGGGACACTGAGGAGAGGTGACAAAAGAAGGAGAGGGACACTGATGAGAGGACACACTGAGGAGATGGGACACTGAGGAGAGGGGACTCTGAGGAGAGGGGACACTGAGGAGAGGGAATAGACTGAAGAGAGGGGAACTGATGAGAGGGGACACTGAGGAGAGGGGACACTGAGGAGAGGGACAGACTGAGGAGAGGGGACACTGAGGAGAGGGGACAGACTGAGGAGAGGGGACACTGAGGAGAGGGGACACTGAGGAGAGGGGACACTGAGGAGAGGGGAGAGACTGAGGAGAGGGGACACTGAGGAGAGGGGACAGACTGAGGAGAGGGGACAGACTGAGGAGAGAGGAAAACCGAGGAGAGGGGACACTTAGGAGGGTGGACAGACTAAGGAGAATAGAAAGCGGAGGAGAGTGGACACTGGGGAGAGGGGACAGACTGAAGAGAGAAGAAAACTGAGGAGAGCGGACACTGATTAGAGGGAACAGACTGAGGAGAGGGGACACTGAGTAGAGGGGACACTGAGAAGAGGGGACCGACTGAGGAGAGGGTACACTGAGGAAAGGGGACACTGAGGAGAGGGGACAGTCTGAGGAGAGGGACACAGATGAGAGGTGGCACTGAGGAGAGGGGACACTGAGGAGAGGGGAGAGACTGAGGAGAGGGGACACTGAGGAGAGGTGACAGACTGAGGAGAGAGGAAAACTGAGGAGAGGGGACACTAAGGAGAGGGGACAGACTGAAGAATGAAGAAAACTGAGGAGAGCGGACTCTGAGGAGAGGAAACAGACTGAGGAGAGGGGACGGAATGAGGAGAGTGGACAGACTGAGGAGAGGGGAAACTGTGGAGAGGGGACACTGAGGAGAGGGTACAGACTAAGGAGAGGGGACATAGAGGAGAGGGAGAGACTGAGGATAGGGGACACTGAGGAGAGGGGACAGACTGTGGAGAGGGTACACTGAAGAAAGGGGACACTGAGGAGAGTGGACAGACTGAGGAGAGGGGACACTGAGGAGAGGTGACAGAAGGAGGAGAGGGACACTGATGAGAGGGGACACTGATGAGAGGACACACTGAGGAGATGGGACACTGAGGAGAGGGGACTCTGAGCAGAGGGGACACTGAGGAGAGGGGACACTGAGGAGAGGGAACAGACTGAAGAGAGGGGAACTGATGAGAGGGGACACTGGGGAGAGGGGACACAGAGGAGAGGGACAGACTGAGGAGAGTGGACACCGAGGAGAGGGACAGACTGAGGAGAGGGGACACTGAGGAGAGGGGATAAAATGAGGAGAGGGGACACTGAGGAAAGGGGACACTGAGGAGAGGGGACAGACTGAGGAGAGGGGACACTGAGGAGAGGGGACAGACTGAGGAGAGGGGACAGACTGAGGAGAGAGGAAAACCGAGGAGAGGGGACACTTAGGAGGGTGGACAGACTAAGGAGAATAGAAAGCGGAGGAG
>JAPZIH010000013.1:1680192-1909211 GCA_027410445.1 Discoglossus pictus | reverse complement strand
AGGCTCACAATAGCCAGGCAACTCATATTCAATCGATTACAGTAAAAAAAGGGTTGTGTTATTTCACTGCACACTACGGTTGCACTAGATATGAGTGTCACAGTGCATTGGCAAAAGTTGGCAGACTAGATGCAATAGGCCTCACACACACACCTGTAGGCAGGCAACTGATATTCAATCAATTACAGTAAAAAAAAGGGTTCTTATATTTCACTGTATACTACGGTTGCACTAGATATGAGTGTCACTGTGCATTGGCAAAAGTTGGCAGACTAGATGCAATAGGCCTCACAAACACACCTGTAGGCAGGCAACTGATATTCAATCAATTACAGTAAAAAAAGGGTTGTTTTATTTCATTGCACACTACGTTTGCACTAGATATGAGTGTCACTGTTCACTGGCAAAAGTTGGCAGACTAGATGCAATAGGCCTCACAAACACACCTGTAGGCAGGCAACTGATATTCAATCGATTACAGTAAAAAAAGGGTTGTGTTATTTCACTGCACACTACGGTTGCACTAAATATGAGTGTCACTGTTCACTGGCAAAAGTTGGCAGACTAGATGCAATAGGCCTCACACACACGCCTGTAGGCAGGCAACTGATATTCAATCGATTAAAGTAAAAAAAGGGTTCTTTTATTTCACTGCACACTACAGTTGCACCAGATATGAGTGTCACTGTGCACTGGCAAAAGTTGACAGACTAGATGCAATAGGCCTCACACACACGCCTGTAGGCAGGCAACTGATTTTCAATCAATTACAGTAAAAAAAGGGTTCTTATATTTCACTGTATACTACGGTTGCACCAGATATGAGTGTCACTGTGCACTGGCAAAAGTTGGCAGAGTAAATGCAATAGGCCTCACACACACGCCTGTAGGCAGGCAACAGATTTTTAATCAATTACAGTAAAAAAAGGGTTCTTATATGTCACTGTATACTACGGTTGCACTAGATATGAGTGTCACTGTGCACTGGCAAAAGTTGGCAGACTAGATGCAATAGGCCTCACACACACGCCTGTAGGCAGGCAACTGATTTTCAATCGTTTACAGTCAAAAAAGGGTTCTTTTATGTCACTGTACACTACGGTTGCACCAGATATGAGTGTCACTGTGCTCTGGCAAAAGTTGGCAGACTAGATGCAATAGGCCTCACACACACGTCTGAAGGGCAGGCAACTGATATTCAATCGATTACAGTAAAGAAAGGGTTATTTTATTTCACTGCACACTACGGTTGCACCAGATATGAGTGTTACTGTGCACTGGCAAAAGTTGGTAGACTAGATGCAATAGGCCTCACACACACGCCTGTAGGAAGGCAACTGATATTCAATCAATTACAGTAAAAAAAGGGTTGTTTTATTTCACTGCACACTACGTTTGCACTAGATATGAGTGTCACTGTGCACTGGAAAAAGTTGGCAGACTAGATGCAATAGGCCTCAAACACACGCCTGTAGGCAGTCAACTGATATTCAATCGATTACAGTAGAAAAAGGGTTGTTTTATTTCACTGCACACTACGGTTGCACCAGATATGAGTGTCACTATGCAATGGCAAAAGTTGGCACACTAGATGCAATAGGCCTCACACACACGCCTGTAGTCAGGCAACTGATATTCAATCGATTACAGTCAAAAAAGGGTTCTTTTATGTCACTGTACACTATGGTTGCATCAGATATGAGTGTCACTGTGCACTGGCAAAAGTTGGCAGACTAGATGCAATAGGCCTCACACACACGCCTTTAGGCAGGCAACGGATATTCAATCGATTACAGTAAAAAATGGGTTCTTTTATTTCACTGTACACTATGGTTGCACTAGATATGAGTGTCAATGTGCACTGGCAAATGTTGGCAGACTAGATGCAATAGGCCTCACACACACGCCTGTAGGCAGGCAACTGATATTCAATCGATTACAGTAAAAAAAGGGTTATTTTATTACACTGCACACTATGGTTGCACTAGATATAAGTGTCACTGTGCACTGGCAAAAGTTGGCACAGTAGATGCAATAGGCCTCACACACACGCCTGTAGGCAGGCAACTGATATTCAATCGATTACAGTCAAAAAAGGGTTGTTTTATTTCACTGCACACTAAGGTTGCACCAGATATGAGTGTCACTGTGCACTGGCAAAAGTTGGCACACTAGATGCAATAGGCCTCACATACACACCTGTAGGCAGGCAACTGATATTCAATCGATTACAGTAAAAAAAGGGTTGTGTTATTTCACTGCACACTACGGTTGCACCAGATATGAGTGTCACTGTGCACTGGCAAAAGTTGGCACAATAGATGCAATAGGCCTCACACACACGCCTGTAGCCAGGCATCTCATATTCAATCGATTACAGTAAAAAAAAGGGTTATTTTATTACACTGCACACTATGGTTGCACTAGATATAAGTGTCACTGTGCACTGGCAAAAGTTGGCACAGTAGATGCAATAGGCCTCACACACACGCCTGTAGCCAGGCAACTGATATTCAATCGATTACAGTAAAAAAAGGGTTGTTTTATTTCACTGCACACTACGTTTGCACTAGATATGAGTGTCACTGTTCACTGGCAAATGTTGGCAGACTAGATGCAATAGGCCTCACACACACACCTGTAGGCAGGCAACTGATATTCAATCGATTACAGTAAAAAAAGGGTTGTGTTATTTCACTGCACACTACGGTTGCACTAGATATGAGTGTCACTGTGCACTGGCAAAAGTTGGCACACTAGATGCAATAGGCCTCACACACACGCCTGTAGCCAGGCAACTGATATTCAATCGATTACAGTAAAAAAAGGGTTGTTTTATTTCACTGCACACTACGTTTTTAACCAGATATGAGTGTCACTGTGCACTGGCAAAAGTTGGCAGACTAGATGCAATAGGCCTCACACACACGCCTGTAGCCAGGCAACTCATATTCAATCGATTACAGTAAAAAAAGGGTTGTGTTATTTCACTGCACACTACGGTTGCACTAGATATGAGTGTCACAGTGCATTGGCAAAAGTTGGCAGACTAGATGCAATAGGCCTCACACACACACCTGTAGGCAGGCAACTGATATTCAATCAATTACAGTAAAAAAAGGGTTCTTATATTTCACTGTATACTACGGTTGCACTAGATATGAGTGTCACTGTGCATTGGCAAAAGTTGGCAGACTAGATGCAATAGGCCTCACAAACACACCTGTAGGCAGGCAACTGATATTCAATCAATTACAGTAAAAAAAGGGTTGTTTTATTTCATTGCACACTACGTTTGCACTAGATATGAGTGTCACTGTTCACTGGCAAAAGTTGGCAGACTAGATGCAATAGGCCTCACAAACACACCTGTAGGCAGGCAACTGATATTCAATCGATTACAGTAAAAAAAGGGTTGTGTTATTTCACTGCACACTACGGTTGCACTAAATATGAGTGTCACTGTTCACTGGCAAAAGTTGGCAGACTAGATGCAATAGGCCTCACACACACGCCTGTAGGCAGGCAACTGATATTCAATCGATTAAAGTAAAAAAAGGGTTCTTTTATTTCACTGCACACTACAGTTGCACCAGATATGAGTGTCACTGTGCACTGGCAAAAGTTGACAGAGTAGATGCAATAGGCCTCACACACACGCCTGTAGGTAGGCAACTGATATTCAATCGATTACAGTAAAAAAAGGGTTGTTTTAATTCACTGCACACTACAGTTGCACCAGATATGAGTGTCAATGTGCACTGGCAAAAGTTGGCAGAGTAGATGCAATAGGCCTCACACACACACCTGTAGGCAGGCAACTGATATTCAATCGATTACAGTAAAAAAAGGGTTATTTTATTACACTGCACAATAAGGTTGCACTAGATATGAGTGTCACTGTGCACTGGCAAAAGTTGGCAGAGTAGATGCAATAGGCCTCACATACACGCCTGTAGGCAGGCAACTGATATTCAATCGATTACAGTCAAAAAAGGGTTGTTTTATTTCACTGCACACTACGGTTGCACCAGATATGAGTGTCACTGTGCACTGGCAAAAGTTGGCAGACTAGATGCAATAGGCCTCACACACACGCCTGTAGCCAGGCAACTCATATTCAATCGATTACAGTAAAAAAAAGGGTTATTTTATTACACTGCACACTATGGTTGCACTAGATATAAGTGTCACTGTGCACTGGCAAAAGTTGGCACAGTAGATGCAATAGGCCTCACACACACGCCTGTAGCCAGGCAACTGATATTCAATCGATTAAAGTAAAAAAAGGGTTGTGTTATTTCACTGCACACTACGGTTGCACTAGATATGAGTGTCACTGTTCACTGGCAAAAGTTGGCAGACTAGATGCAATAGGCCTCACACACACGCCTGTAGGCAGGCAACTGATATTCAATCGATTAAAGTAAAAAAAGGGTTCTTTTATTTCACTGCACACTACAGTTGCACCAGATATGAGTGTCAATGTGCACTGGCAAAAGTTGACAGAGTAGATGCAATAGGCCTCACACACACGCCTGTAGGCAGGCAACTGATATTCAATCGATTACAGTCAAAAAAGGGTTCTTTTATGTCACTGCACACTACGGTTGCACCAGATATGAGTGTCACTGTTCACTGGCAAATGTTGGCAGACTAGATGCAATAGGCCTCACACACACACCTGTAGGCAGGCAACTGATATTCAATCGATTACAGTAAAAAAAGGGTTGTGTTATTTCACTGCACACTACGGTTGCACTAGATATGAGTGTCACTGTGCACAGGCAAAAGTTGGCAGACTAGATGCAATAGGCCTCACACACACGACAGTAGGCAGGCAACTGATATTCAATCGATTAAAGTAAAAAAAGGGTTCTTTTATTTCACTGCACACTACGGTTGCACCAGATATGAGTGTCACTGTGCACTGGCAAAAGTTGGCAGACTAGATGCAATAGGCCTCACACACACGTCTGAAGGGCAGGCAACTGATATTCAATCGATTACAGTAAAGAAAGGGTTATTTTATTTCACTGCACACTACGGTTGCACCAGATATGAGTGTTACTGTGCACTGGCAAAAGTTGGTAGACTAGATGCAATAGGCCTCACACACACGCCTGTAGGAAGGCAACTGATATTCAATCAATTACAGTAAAAAAAGGGTTGTTTTATTTCACTGCACACTACGTTTGCACTAGATATGAGTGTCACTGTGCACTGGAAAAAGTTGGCAGACTAGATGCAATAGGCCTCAAACACACGCCTGTAGGCAGTCAACTGATATTCAATCGATTACAGTAGAAAAAGGGTTGTTTTATTTCACTGCACACTACGGTTGCACCAGATATGAGTGTCACTATGCAATGGCAAAAGTTGGCACACTAGATGCAATAGGCCTCACACACACGCCTGTAGTCAGGCAACTGATATTCAATCGATTACAGTCAAAAAAGGGTTCTTTTATGTCACTGTACACTATGGTTGCATCAGATATGAGTGTCACTGTGCACTGGCAAAAGTTGGCAGACTAGATGCAATAGGCCTCACACACACGCCTTTAGGCAGGCAACGGATATTCAATCGATTACAGTAAAAAATGGGTTCTTTTATTTCACTGTACACTATGGTTGCACTAGATATGAGTGTCAATGTGCACTGGCAAATGTTGGCAGACTAGATGCAATAGGCCTCACACACACGCCTGTAGGCAGGCAACTGATATTCAATCGATTACAGTAAAAAAAGGGTTATTTTATTACACTGCACACTATGGTTGCACTAGATATAAGTGTCACTGTGCACTGGCAAAAGTTGGCACAGTAGATGCAATAGGCCTCACACACACGCCTGTAGGCAGGCAACTGATATTCAATCGATTACAGTCAAAAAAGGGTTGTTTTATTTCACTGCACACTAAGGATGCACCAGATATGAGTGTCACTGTGCACTGGCAAAAGTTGGCACACTAGATGCAATAGGCCTCACATACACACCTGTAGGCAGGCAACTGATATTCAATCGATTACAGTAAAAAAAGGGTTGTGTTATTTCACTGCACACTACGGTTGCACCAGATATGAGTGTCACTGTGCACTGGCAAAAGTTGGCACAATAGATGCAATAGGCCTCACACACACGCCTGTAGCCAGGCATCTCATATTCAATCGATTACAGTAAAAAAAAGGGTTATTTTATTACACTGCACACTATGGTTGCACTAGATATAAGTGTCACTGTGCACTGGCAAAAGTTGGCACAGTAGATGCAATAGGCCTCACACACACGCCTGTAGCCAGGCAACTGATATTCAATCGATTACAGTAAAAAAAGGGTTGTTTTATTTCACTGCACACTACGTTTGCACTAGATATGAGTGTCACTGTTCACTGGCAAATGTTGGCAGACTAGATGCAATAGGCCTCACACACACACCTGTAGGCAGGCAACTGATATTCAATCGATTACAGTAAAAAAAGGGTTGTGTTATTTCACTGCACACTACGGTTGCACTAGATATGAGTGTCACTGTGCACTGGCAAAAGTTGGCACACTAGATGCAATAGGCCTCACACACACGCCTGTAGGCAGGCAACTGATATTCAATCGATTACAGTAAAAAAAGGGTTGTTTTATTTCACTGCACACTACGTTTTTAACCAGATATGAGTGTCACTGTGCACTGGCAAAAGTTGGCAGACTAGATGCAATAGGCCTCACACACACGCCTGTAGCCAGGCAACTGATATTCAATCGATTACAGTAAAAAAAGGGTTGTGTTATTTCACTGCACACTACGGTTGCACTAGATATGAGTGTCACAGTGCACTGGCAAAAGTTGGCAGACTAGATGCAATAGGCCTCACACACACACCTGTAGGCAGGCAACTGATATTCAATCAATTACAGTAAAAAAAGGGTTCTTATATTTCACTGTATACTACGGTTGCACTAGATATGAGTGTCACTGTGCATTGGCAAAAGTTGGCAGACTAGATGCAATAGGCCTCACAAACACACCTGTAGGCAGGCAACTGATATTCAATCAATTACAGTAAAAAAAGGGTTGTTTTATTTCATTGCACACTACGTTTGCACTAGATATGAGTGTCACTGTTCACTGGCAAAAGTTGGCAGACTAGATGCAATAGGCCTCACAAACACACCTGTAGGCAGGCAACTGATATTCAATCGATTACAGTAAAAAAAGGGTTGTGTTATTTCACTGCACACTACGGTTGCACTAAATATGAGTGTCACTGTTCACTGGCAAAAGTTGGCAGACTAGATGCAATAGGCCTCACACACACGCCTGTAGGCAGGCAACTGATATTCAATCGATTAAAGTAAAAAAAGGGTTCTTTTATTTCACTGCACACTACAGTTGCACCAGATATGAGTGTCACTGTGCACTGGCAAAAGTTGACAGAGTAGATGCAATAGGCCTCACACACACGCCTGTAGGTAGGCAACTGATATTCAATCGATTACAGTAAAAAAAGGGTTGTTTTAATTCACTGCACACTACAGTTGCACCAGATATGAGTGTCAATGTGCACTGGCAAAAGTTGGCAGAGTAGATGCAATAGGCCTCACACACACACCTGTAGGCAGGCAACTGATATTCAATCGATTACAGTAAAAAAAGGGTTCTTTTATTACACTGCACACTACGGTTGCACTAGATATGAGTGTCACTGTGCACTGGCAAAAGTTGGCAGACTAGATGCAATAGGTCTCACATACACGCCTGTAGGCAGGCAACTGATTTTCAATCGATTACAGTCAAAAAAGGGTTGTTTTGTTTCACTGCACACTACGGTTGCACCAGATATGAGTGTCACTGTGCACTGGCAAAAGTTGGCAGACTAGATGCAATAGGCCTCACACACACGCCTGTAGCCAGGCAACTTATATTCAATCGATTACAGTAAAAAAAAGGGTTATTTTATTACACTGCACACTATGGTTGCACTAGATATAAGTGTCACTGTGCACTGGCAAAAGTTGGCACAGTAGATGCAATAGGCCTCACACACACGCCTGTAGCCAGGCAACTGATATTCAATCGATTAAAGTAAAAAAAGGGTTGTGTTATTTCACTGCACACTACGGTTGCACTAGATATGAGTGTCACTGTTCACTGGCAAAAGTTGGCAGACTAGATGCAATAGGCCTCACACACACGCCTGTAGGCAGGCAACTGATATTCAATCGATTAAAGTAAAAAAAGGGTTCTTTTATTTCACTGCACACTACAGTTGCACCAGATATGAGTGTCAATGTGCACTGGCAAAAGTTGGCAGAGTAGATGCAATAGGCCTCACACACACGCCTGTAGGCAGGCAACTGATATTCAATCGATTACAGTCAAAAAAGTGTTCTTTTATGTCACTGCACACTACGGTTGCACCAGATATGAGTGTCACTGTTCACTGGCAAATGTTGGCAGACTAGATGCAATAGGCCTCACACACACACCTGTAGGCAGGCAACTGATATTCAATCGATTACAGTAAAAAAAGGGTTGTGTTATTTCACTGCACACTACGGTTGCACTAGATATGAGTGTCACTGTGCACAGGCAA
This sequence comes from Discoglossus pictus, assembly GCA_027410445.1. Lineage (NCBI taxonomy): Eukaryota > Metazoa > Chordata > Amphibia > Anura > Alytidae > Discoglossus > Discoglossus pictus. The sequence goes on along the minus strand of JAPZIH010000013.1, from coordinate 1,900,620 downwards.
AAGTTGGCAGACTAGATGCAATAGGCCTCACACACACGACAGTAGGCAGGCAACTGATATTCAATCGATTAAAGTAAAAAAAGGGTTCTTTTATTTCACTGCACACTACGGTTGCACCAGATATGAGTGTCACTGTGCACTGGCAAAAGTTGACAGAGTAGTTGCAATAGGCCTCACATACACGCCTGTAGGCAGGCAACTGATATTCAATCGATTACAGTCAAAAAAGGGTTGTTTTATTTCACTGCACACTACGGTTGCACCAGATATGAGTGTCACTGTGCACTGGCAAAAGTTGGCACACTAGATGCAATAGGCCTCACACACACGCCTGTAGCCAGGCAACTGATATTCAATCGATTACAGTAAAAAAAGGGTTGTGTTATTTCACTGCACACTACGGTTGCACTAGATATGAGTGTCACAGTGCATTGGCAAAAGTTGGCAGACTAGATGCAATAGGCCTCACACACACGCCTGTAGGCAGGCAATTGATATTTAATCAATTACAGTAAAAAAAGGGTTCTTATATTTCACTGTATACTACGGTTGCACTAGATATGAGTGTCACTGTGCATTGGCAAAAGTTGGCAGACTAGATGCAATAGGCCTCACAAACACACCTGTAGGCAGGCAACTGATATTCAATCAATTACAGTAAAAAAAGGGTTGTTTTATTTCATTGCACACTACGTTTGCACTAGATATGAGTGTCACTGTTCACTGGCAAAAGTTGGCAGACTAGATGCAATAAGCCTCACACACACGCCTGTAGGCAGGCAACTGATATTCAATCGATTAAAGTAAAAAAAGGGTTCTTTTATTTCACTGCACACTACAGTTGCACCAGATATGAGTGTCACTGTTCACTGGCAAAAGTTGGCAGACTAGATGCAATAAGCCTCACACACACGCCTGTAGGCAGGCAACTGATATTCAATCGATTACAGTAAAAAAAGGGTTGTTTTATTTCACTGCACACTACAGTTGCACCAGATATGAGTGTCAATGTGCACTGGCAAAAGTTGGCAGAGTAGATGCAATAGGCCTCACACACACACCTGTAGGCAGGCAACTGATATTCAATCGATTACAGTAAAAAAAGGGTTATTTTATTACACTGCACAATAAGGTTGCACTAGATATAAAGTGTCACTGTGCACTGGCAAAAGTTGGCAGAGTAGATGCAATAGGCCTCACATACACGCCTGTAGGCAGGCAACTGATATTCAATCGATTACAGTCAAAAAAGGGTTGTTTTATTTCACTGCACACTACGGTTGCACCAGATATGAGTGTCACTGTGCACTGGCAAAAGTTGGCAGACTAGATGCAATAGGCCTCACACACACGCCTGTAGCCAGGCAACTCATATTCAATCGATTACAGTAAAAAAAAGGGTTATTTTATTACACTGCACACTATGGTTGCACTAGATATAAGTGTCACTGTGCACTGGCAAAAGTTGGCACAGTAGATGCAATAGGCCTCACACACACGCATGTAGCCAGGCAACTGATATTCAATCGATTACAGTAAAAAAAGGGTTGTGTTATTTCACTGCACACTACGGTTGCACTAGATATGAGTGTCACTGTGCACTGGCAAAAGTTGGCACACTAGATGCAATAGGCCTCACACACACGCCTGTAGCCAGGCAACTGATATTCAATCGATTACAGTAAAAAAAGGGTTGTTTTATTTCACTGCACACTACGTTTTTAACCAGATATGAGTGTCACTGTGCACTGGCAAAAGTTGGCAGACTAGATGCAATAGGCCTCACACACACGCCTGTAGCCAGGCAACTCATATTCAATCGATTACAGTAAAAAAAGGGTTGTGTTATTTCACTGCACACTACGGTTGCACTAGATATGAGTGTCACAGTGCATTGGCAAAAGTTGGCAGACTAGATGCAATAGGCCTCACACACACACCTGTAGGCAGGCAACTGATATTCAATCAATTACAGTAAAAAAAGGGTTCTTATATTTCACTGTATACTACGGTTGCACTAGATATGAGTGTCACTGTGCATTGGCAAAAGTTGGCAGACTAGATGCAATAGGCCTCACAAACACACCTGTAGGCAGGCAACTGATATTCAATCAATTACAGTAAAAAAAGGGTTGTTTTATTTCATTGCACACTACGTTTGCACTAGATATGAGTGTCACTGTTCACTGGCAAAAGTTGGCAGACTAGATGCAATAGGCCTCACAAACACACCTGTAGGCAGGCAACTGATATTCAATCGATTACAGTAAAAAAAGGGTTGTGTTATTTCACTGCACACTACGGTTGCACTAAATATGAGTGTCACTGTGCACTGGCAAAAGTTGGCAGACTAGATGCAATAGGCCTCACACACACGCCTGTAGGCAGGCAACTGATATTCAATCGATTAAAGTAAAAAAAGGGTTCTTTTATTTCACTGCACACTACAGTTGCACCAGATATGAGTGTCACTGTGCACTGGCAAAAGTTGACAGAGTAGATGCAATAGGCCTCACACACACACCTGTAGGCAGGCAACTGATATTCAATCGATTACAGTAAAAAAAGGGTTGTTTTAATTCACTGCACACTACAGTTGCACCAGATATGAGTGTCAATGTGCACTGGCAAAAGTTGGCAGAGTAGATGCAATAGGCCTCACACACACACCTGTAGGCAGGCAACTGATATTCAATCGATTACAGTAAAAAAAGGGTTATTTTATTACACTGCACAATAAGGTTGCACTAGATATGAGTGTCACTGTGCACTGGCAAAAGTTGGCAGACTAGATGCAATAGGCCTCACACACACGCCTGTAGGCAGGCAACTGATATTCAATCGATTACAGTCAAAAAAGGGTTGTTTTATTTCACTGCACACTACAGTTGCACCAGATATGAGTGTCACTGTGCACTGGCAAAAGTTGGCAGACTAGATGCAATAGGCCTCACACACACGCCTGTAGCCAGGCAACTGATATTCAATCGATTACAGTAAAAAAAAGGGTTATTTTATTACACTGCACACTATGGTTGCACTAGATATAAGTGTCACTGTGCACTGGCAAAAGTTGGCACAGTAGATGCAATAGGCCTCACACACACGCCTGTAGCCAGGCAACTGATATTCAATCGATTAAAGTAAAAAAAGGGTTGTTTTATTTCACTGCACACTACGGTTGCACTAGATATGAGTGTCACTGTTCACTGGCAAAAGTTGGCAGACTAGATGCAATAGGCCTCACACACACGCCTGTAGGCAGGCAACTGATATTCAATCGATTAAAGTAAAAAAAGGGTTCTTTTATTTCACTGCACACTACAGTTGCACCAGATATGAGTGTCAATGTGCACTGGCAAAAGTTGACAGAGTAGATGCAATAGGCCTCACACACACGCCTGTAGGCAGGCAACTGATATTCAATCGATTACAGTCAAAAAAGTGTTCTTTTATGTCACTGCACACTACGGTTGCACCAGATATGAGTGTCACTGTTCACTGGCAAATGTTGGCAGACTAGATGCAATAGGCCTCACACACACACCTGTAGGCAGGCAACTGATATTCAATCGATTACAGTAAAAAAAGGGTTGTGTTATTTCACTGCACACTACGGTTGCACTAGATATGAGTGTCACTGTGCACAGGCAAAAGTTGGCAGACTAGATGCAATAGGCCTCACACACACGACAGTAGGCAGGCAACTGATATTCAATCGATTAAAGTAAAAAAAGGGTTGTTTTATTTCACTGCACACTACGTTTGCACTAGATATGAGTGTCACTGTGCACTGGAAAAAGTTGGCAGACTAGATGCAATAGGCCTCAAACACACGCCTGTAGGCAGTCAACTGATATTCAATCGATTACAGTAGAAAAAGGGTTGTTTTATTTCACTGCACACTACGGTTGCACCAGATATGAGTGTCACTGTGCACTGGCAAAAGTTGGCACACTAGATGCAATAGGCCTCACACACACGCCTGTAGTCAGGCAACTGATATTCAATCGATTACAGTCAAAAAAGGGTTCTTTTATGTCACTGTACACTATGGTTGCATCAGATATGAGTGTCACTGTGCACTGGCAAAAGTTGGCAGACTAGATGCAATAGGCCTCACACACACGCCTTTAGGCAGGCAACGGATATTCAATCGATTACAGTAAAAAAATGGGTTCTTTTATTTCACTGTACACTATGGTTGCACTAGATATGAGTGTCACTGTGCACTGGCAAATGTTGGCAGACTAGATGCAATAGGCCTCACACACACGCCTGTAGGCAGGCAACTGATATTCAATCGATTACAGTAAAAAAAGGGTTATTTTATTACACTGCACACTATGGTTGCACTAGATATAAGTGTCACTGTGCACTGGCAAAAGTTGGCACAGTAGATGCAATAGGCCTCACACACACGCCTGTAGGCAGGCAACTGATATTCAATCGATTACAGTAAAAAAAGGGTTGTTTTATTTCACTGCACACTAAGGATGCACCAGATATGAGTGTCACTGTGCACTGGCAAAAGTTGGCACACTAGATGCAATAGGCCTCACATACACACCTGTAGGCAGGCAACTGATATTCAATCGATTACAGTAAAAAAAGGGTTGTGTTATTTCACTGCACACTACGGTTGCACCAGATATGAGTGTCACTGTGCACTGGCAAAAGTTGGCACAATAGATGCAATAGGCCTCACACACACGCCTGTAGCCAGGCATCTCATATTCAATCGATTACAGTAAAAAAAAGGGTTATTTTATTACACTGCACACTATGGTTGCACTAGATATAAGTGTCACTGTGCACTGGCAAAAGTTGGCACAGTAGATGCAATAGGCCTCACACACACGCCTGTAGCCAGGCAACTGATATTCAATCGATTACAGTAAAAAAAGGGTTGTTTTATTTCACTGCACACTACGTTTGCACTAGATATGAGTGTCACTGTTCACTGGCAAATGTTGGCAGACTAGATGCAATAGGCCTCACACACACACCTGTAGGCAGGCAACTGATATTCAATCGATTACAGTAAAAAAAGGGTTGTGTTATTTCACTGCACACTACGGTTGCACTAGATATGAGTGTCACTGTGCACTGGCAAAAGTTGGCACACTAGATGCAATAGGCCTCACACACACGCCTGTAGCCAGGCAACTGATATTCAATCGATTACAGTAAAAAAAGGGTTGTTTTATTTCACTGCACACTACGTTTTTAACCAGATATGAGTGTCACTGTGCACTGGCAAAAGTTGGCAGACTAGATGCAATAGGCCTCACACACACGCCTGTAGCCAGGCAACTCATATTCAATCGATTACAGTAAAAAAAGGGTTGTGTTATTTCACTGCACACTACGGTTGCACTAGATATGAGTGTCACAGTGCATTGGCAAAAGTTGGCAGACTAGATGCAATAGGCCTCACACACACACCTGTAGGCAGGCAACTGATATTCAATCAATTACAGTAAAAAAAGGGTTCTTATATTTCACTGTATACTACGGTTGCACTAGATATGAGTGTCACTGTGCATTGGCAAAAGTTGGCAGACTAGATGCAATAGGCCTCACAAACACACCTGTAGGCAGGCAACTGATATTCAATCAATTACAGTAAAAAAAGGGTTGTTTTATTTCATTGCACACTACGTTTGCACTAGATATGAGTGTCACTGTTCACTGGCAAAAGTTGGCAGACTAGATGCAATAGGCCTCACAAACACACCTGTAGGCAGGCAACTGATATTCAATCGATTACAGTAAAAAAAGGGTTGTGTTATTTCACTGCACACTACGGTTGCACTAAATATGAGTGTCACTGTTCACTGGCAAAAGTTGGCAGACTAGATGCAATAGGCCTCACACACACGCCTGTAGGCAGGCAACTGATATTCAATCGATTAAAGTAAAAAAAGGGTTCTTTTATTTCACTGCACACTACAGTTGCACCAGATATGAGTGTCACTGTGCACTGGCAAAAGTTGACAGAGTAGATGCAATAGGCCTCACACACACGCCTGTAGGTAGGCAACTGATATTCAATCGATTACAGTAAAAAAAGGGTTGTTTTAATTCACTGCACACTACAGTTGCACCAGATATGAGTGTCAATGTGCACTGGCAAAAGTTGGCAGAGTAGATGCAATAGGCCTCACACACACGCCTGTAGGCAGGCAACTGATATTCAATCGATTACAGTAAAAAAAGGGTTATTTTATTACACTGCACAATAAGGTTGCACTAGATATGAGTGTCACTGTGCACTGGCAAAAGTTGGCAGAGTAGATGCAATAGGCCTCACATACACGCCTGTAGGCAGGCAACTGATATTCAATCGATTACAGTCAAAAAAGGGTTGTTTTATTTCACTGCACACTACGGTTGCACCAGATATGAGTGTCACTGTGCACTGGCAAAAGTTGGCAGACTAGATGCAATAGGCCTCACACACACGCCTGTAGCCAGGCAACTCATATTCAATCGATTACAGTAAAAAAAAGGGTTATTTTATTACACTGCACACTATGGTTGCACTAGATATAAGTGTCACTGTGCACTGGCAAAAGTTGGCACAGTAGATGCAATAGGCTTCACACACACGCCTGTAGCCAGGCAACTGATATTCAATCGATTAAAGTAAAAAAAGGGTTGTGTTATTTCACTGCACACTACGGTTGCACTAGATATGAGTGTCACTGTGCACTGGAAAAAGTTGGCAGACTAGATGCAATAGGCCTCACACACACGCCTGTAGGCAGGCAACTGATATTCAATCGATTAAAGTAAAAAAAGGGTTCTTTTATTTCACTGCACACTACAGTTGCACCAGATATGAGTGTCAATGTGCACTGGCAAAAGTTGACAGAGTAGATGCAATAGGCCTCACACACACGCCTGTAGGCAGGCAACTGATATTCAATCGATTACAGTCAAAAAAGTGTTCTTTTATGTCACTGCACACTACGGTTGCACCAGATATGAGTGTCACTGTTCACTGGCAAATGTTGGCAGACTAGATGCAATAGGCCTCACACACACACCTGTAGGCAGGCAACTGATATTCAATCGATTACAGTAAAAAAAGGGTTGTTTTATTTCACTGCACACTACGGTTGCACTAGATATGAGTGTCACTGTGCACAGGCAAAAGTTGGCAGAGTAGATGCAATAGGCCTCACACACACGACAGTAGGCAGGCAAATGAAATTCAATCGATTAAAGTAAAAAAAGGGTTCTTTTATTTCACTGCACACTACGGTTGCACCAGATATGAGTGTCACTGTGCACTGGCAAAAGTTGACAGAGTAGTTGCAATAGGCCTCACATACACGCCTGTAGGCAGGCAACTGATATTCAATCGATTACAGTCAAAAAAGGGTTGTTTTATTTCACTGCACACTACGGTTGCACCAGATATGAGTGTCACTGTGCACTGGCAAAAGTTGGCACACTAGATGCAATAGGCCTCACACACACGCCTGTAGCCAGGCAACTGATATTCAATCGATTACAGTAAAAAAAGGGTTGTTTTATTTCACTGCACACTACGTTTTTAACCAGATATGAGTGTCACTGTGCACTGGCAAAAGTTGGCAGACTAGATGCAATAGGCCTCACACACACGCCTGTAGCCAGGCAACTCATATTCAATCGATTACAGTAAAAAAAGGGTTGTGTTATTTCACTGCACACTACGGTTGCACTAGATATGAGTGTCACAGTGCATTGGCAAAAGTTGGCAGACTAGATGCAATAGGCCTCACACACACGCCTGTAGGCAGGCAATTGATATTTAATCAATTACAGTAAAAAAAGGGTTCTTATATTTCACTGTATACTACGGTTGCACTAGATATGAGTGTCACTGTGCATTGGCAAAAGTTGGCAGACTAGATGCAATAGGCCTCACAAACACACCTGTAGGCAGGCAACTGATATTCAATCAATTACAGTAAAAAAAGGGTTGTTTTATTTCATTGCACACTACGTTTGCACTAGATATGAGTGTCACTGTTCACTGGCAAAAGTTGGCAGACTAGATGCAATAAGCCTCACACACACGCCTGTAGGCAGGCAACTGATATTCAATCGATTAAAGTAAAAAAAGGGTTCTTTTATTTCACTGCACACTACGGTTGCACCAGATATGAGTGTCACTGTGCACTGGCAAAAGTTGACAGAGTAGATGCAATAGGCCTCACACACACGCCTGTAGGTAGGCAACTGATATTCAATCGATTACAGTAAAAAAAGGGTTGTTTTATTTCACTGCACACTACAGTTGCACCAGATATGAGTGTCAATGTGCACTGGCAAAAGTTGGCAGAGTAGATGCAATAGGCCTCACACACACACCTGTAGGCAGGCAACTGATATTCAATCGATTACAGTAAAAAAAGGGTTATTTTATTACACTGCACAATAAGGTTGCACTAGATATAAAGTGTCACTGTGCACTGGCAAAAGTTGGCAGAGTAGATGCAATAGGCCTCACATACACGCCTGTAGGCAGGCAACTGATATTCAATCGATTACAGTCAAAAAAGGGTTGTTTTATTTCACTGCACACTACGGTTGCACCAGATATGAGTGTCACTGTGCACTGGCAAAAGTTGGCAGACTAGATGCAATAGGCCTCACACACACGCCTGTAGCCAGGCAACTCATATTCAATCGATTACAGTAAAAAAAAGGGTTATTTTATTACACTGCACACTATGGTTGCACTAGATATAAGTGTCACTGTGCACTGGCAAAAGTTGGCACAGTAGATGCAATAGGCCTCACACACACGCATGTAGCCAGGCAACTGATATTCAATCGATTACAGTAAAAAAAGGGTTGTGTTATTTCACTGCACACTACGGTTGCACTAGATATGAGTGTCACTGTTCACTGGCAAAAGTTGGCAGACTAGATGCAATAGGCCTCACACACACTCCTGTAGGCAGGCAACTGATATTCAATCGATTAAAGTAAAAAAAGGGTTCTTTTATTTCACTGCACACTACAGTTGCACCAGATATGAGTGTCAATGTGCACTGGCAAAAGTTGACAGAGTAGATGCAATAGGTCTCACACACACGCCTGTAGGCAGGCAACTGATATTCAATCGATTACAGTAAAAAAAAGGGTTGTTTTATTTCACTGCACACTACAGTTGCACCAGATATGAGTGTCACTGTGCACTGGCAAAAGTTGGCAGAGTAGATGCAATAGGCCTCACATACACGCCTGTAGGCAGGCAACTGATATTCAATCGATTACAGTCAAAAAAGGGTTGTTTTATTTCACTGCACACTACGGTTGCACCAGATATAAGTGTCAGTGTGCACTGGCAAAAGTTGGCACACTAGATGCAATAGGCCTCACACACACGCCTGTAGCCAGGCAACTGATATTCAATCGATTACAGTAAAAAAAGGGTTGTTTTATTTCACTGCACACTACGTTTGCACTAGATATGAGTGTCACTGTTCACTGGCAAATGTTGGCAGACTAGATGCAATAGGCCTCACACACACGCCTGTAGGCAGGCAACTAATATTCAATCGATTACAGTAAAAAAATGGTTGTTTTATTTCACTGCACACTATGGTTGCACCAGATCTGAGTGTCACTGTGCACTGGCAAAAGTTGACAGACTAGATGCAATAGGCCTCACACACACGCCTGTAGGCAGGCAATTGATATTCAATCAATTACAGTAAAAAAAGGGTTCTTATATTTCACTGTATACTACGGTTCCACTAGATATGAGTGTCACAGTGCATTGGCAAAAGTTGTCAGACTAGATGCAATAGGCCTCACACACACGCCTGTAGGCAGGCAACTGATATTCAATCGATTACAGTCAAAAAAGGGTTGTTTTATTTCACTGCACACTACGGTAGCACCAGATATGAGTGTCACTGTGCACTGGCAAAAGTTGGCAGACTAGATGCAATAGGCCTCACACACACGCCTGTAGCCAGGCAACTCATATTCAATCGATTATAATAAAAAAAGGGTTGTTTTATTTCATTGCACACTACGTTTGCACCAGATATGAGTGTCACTGTGCACTGGCAAAAGTTGGCAGAGTAGATGCAATAGGCCTCACATACACGCCTGTAGGCAGGCAACTGATATTCAATCGATTACAGTCAAAAAAGGGTTGTTTTATTTCACTGCACACTACGGTTGCACCAGATATAAGTGTCAGTGTGCACTGGCAAAAGTTGGCACACTAGATGCAATAGGCCTCACACACACGCCTGTAGCCAGGCAACTGATATTCAATCGATTACAGTAAAAAAAGGGTTGTTTTATTTCACTGCACACTACGTTTGCACTAGATATGAGTGTCACTGTTCACTGGCAAATGTTGGCAGACTAGATGCAATAGGCCTCACACACACGCCTGTAGGCAGGCAACTAATATTCAATCGATTACAGTAAAAAAATGGTTGTTTTATTTCACTGCACACTATGGTTGCACCAGATCTGAGTGTCACTGTGCACTGGCAAAAGTTGACAGACTAGATGCAATAGGCCTCACACACACGCCTGTAGGCAGGCAATTGATATTCAATCAATTACAGTAAAAAAAGGGTTCTTATATTTCACTGTATACTACGGTTCCACTAGATATGAGTGTCACAGTGCATTGGCAAAAGTTGTCAGACTAGATGCAATAGGCCTCACACACACGCCTGTAGGCAGGCAACTGATATTCAATCGATTACAGTCAAAAAAGGGTTGTTTTATTTCACTGCACACTACGGTAGCACCAGATATGAGTGTCACTGTGCACTGGCAAAAGTTGGCAGACTAGATGCAATAGGCCTCACACACACGCCTGTAGCCAGGCAACTCATATTCAATCGATTATAATAAAAAAAGGGTTGTTTTATTTCATTGCACACTACGTTTGCACTAGATATGAGTGTCACTGTGCACTGGCAAAAGTTGGCAGACTAGATGCAATAGGCCTCACACACACACCTGTAGGCAGGCAACTGATATTCAATCGATTACAGTAAAAAAAGGGTTGTGTTATTTCACTGCACACTACGGTTGCACTAGATATGAGTGTCACTGTGCACAGGCAAAAGTTGGCAGACTAGATGCAATAGGCCTCACACACACGCCTGTAGGCAGGCAACTGATATTCAATCGATTAAAGTAAAAAAAGGGTTCTTTTATTTCACTGCACTCTACGGTTTCACCAGAAATGAGTGTCACTGTGCACTGGCAAAAGTTGGCAGAGCAGAAGCAATAGGCCTCACACACACGCCTGTAGGCAGGCAACTGATATTCAATCGATTACAGTAAAAAAAGGGTTGTGTTATTTCACTGCACACTACAGTTGCACTAGATATGAGTGTCACTGTGCACTGGCAAAAGTTGGCAGACTAGATGCAATAGGCCTCACACACACGCCTGTAGGCAGGCAACTGATATTCAATCGATTACAGTCAAAAAAGTGTTCTTTTATGTCACTGCACACTACGGTTGCACCAGATATGAGTGTCACTGTGCACTGGCAAAAGTTGGCAGACTAGATGCAATAGGCCTCACACACACGCCTGTAGGCAGGCAACTGATATTCAATGGATTACAGTCAAAAAAGGGTTGTTTTATTTCACTACACACTACGGTTGCACCAGATATGAGTGTCACTGTGCACTGGCAAAAGTTGGCAGACTAGATGCAATAGGCCTTACACACACGCCTGTAGCCAGGCAACTGATATTCAATCGATTACATTAAAAAAAAGGGTTGTTTTATTTCATTGCACACTACATTTGCACTAGATATGAGTGTCACTGTTCACTGGCAAAAGTTGGCAGACTAGATGCAATAGGCCTCACACACACACCTGTAGGCAGGCAACTGATATTCAATCGATTACAGTAAAAAAAGGGTTGTGTTATTTCACTGCACTCTACGGTTGCACTAGATATGAGTGTCACTGTGCACAGGGAAAAGTTGGCAAACCAGATGCAATAGACCTCACACACACGCCTGTAGGCAGGCAACTGATATTCAATCGATTACAGTAAAAAAAGGGTTGTGTTATTTCACTGCACACTACGGTTGCACTAGATATGAGTGTCACTGTGCAAAGGCAAAAGTTGGCAGACTAGATGCAATAGGCCTCACACACACGCCTGTAGCCAGGCAACTGATATTCAATCTATTACAGTAAAAAAGGGTTGTTTTATTTCACTGCACACTACGTTTGCACTAGATATGAGTGTCACTGTGCACTGGCAAAAGTTGGCAGACTAGATGCAATAGGCCTCACACACACGCCTGTAGGCAGGCAACTGATATTCAATCGATAACAATAAAAAAAGGGTTGTTTTATTTCACTGCCCACTACGGTTGCACCAGATATGAGTGTCACTGTGTACTGGCAAAAGTTGGTAGAGTAGATGCAATAGGCTTCACACACACGCCTGTAGGCAGGCAACTGATATTCAATCGATTACAGTAAAAAAAGGGTTGTTTTATTTCACTGCACACTATGGTTGCACCAGATATGAGTGTCACTGTGCACTGGCAAAAGTTGGCAGAGTAGATGCAATAGGCCTCACACACACGCCTGTAGGCAGGCAACAGATATTTAATCGATTACAGTAAAAAAAGGGTTCTTTTATTACACTGCACACTACGGTTGCACCAGATATGACTGTCACTGTGCACTGGCAAAAGTTGACAGAGTAGATGCAATAGGCCTCACACACACGCCTGTAGGCAGGCAACTGATTTTCAATCGATTACAGTAAAAAAAGGGTTGTTTTATTTCACTGTACACTACGGTTGCACTAGATATGAGTGTCACTGTGCACTGGCAAAAGTTTGCAGACTAGATGCAATAGGCCTCACACACACGGCTGTAGGCAGGCAACTGATATTCAATCGATTACAGTAAAAAAAGGGTTGTTTTATTTCACTGCCCACTACGGTTGCACTAGATATGAGTGTCACTGTGCACTGGCAAAAGTTGGCAGACTAGATGCAATAGGCCTCACACACACGCCTGTAGGCAGGCAACTGATATTCAATCGATTAAAGTAAAAAAAGGGTTCTTTTATTTCACTGCACACTACGGTTGCACCAGATATGAGTGTCACTGTGCACTGGCAAAAGTTGGCAGAGTAGATGCAATAGGCCTCACACACACGCCTGTAGTCAGGCAACTGATATTCAATCGATTACATTAAAAAAAGGGTTGTTTTATTTCACTGCACACTATGGTTGCACCAGATATGAGTGTCACTGTGCACTGGCAAAAGTTGGCAGAGTAGATGCAATAGGCCTCACACACACGCCTGTAGGCAGGCAACTGATATTCAATCGATTACAGTAAAAAAAGGGTTCTTTTATTACACTGCACACTACGGTTGCACCAGATATGACTGTCACTGTGCACTGGCAAAAGTTGACAGAGTAGATGCAATAGGCCTCACACACACGCTTGTAGGCAGGCAACTGATATTCAATCAATTACAGTAAAAAAAGGGTTCTTTTATTTCACTGTACACTACGGTTGCACTACATATGAGTGTCACTGTGCACTGGCAAAAGTTTGCAGACTAGATGCAATAGGCCTCACACACACGGCTGTAGGCAGGCAACTGATATTCAATCGATTACAGTAAAAAAAGGGTTGTTTTATTTCACTGCCCACTACGGTTGCACTAGATATGAGTGTCACTGTGCACTGGCAAAAGTTGGCAGACTAGATGCAATAGGCCTCACACACACGCCTGTAGGCAGGCAACTGATATTCAATCGATTAAAGTAAAAAAAGGGTTCTTTTATTTCACTGCACACTACGGTTGCACCAGATATGAGTGTCACTGTGCACTGGCAAAAGTTGGCAGAGTAGATGCAATAGGCCTCACACACACGCCTGTAGTCAGGCAACTGATATTCAATCGATTACAGTAAAAAAAAGGGTTCTTTTATTTCACTGCACACTACAGTTGCACTAGATATGAGTGTCACTGTGCACTGGCAAAAGTTGGCAGACTAAATGCAATAGGCCTCACACACACGCCTGTAGGCAGGCAACTGATATTCAATCGATTACAGTCAAAAAAGGGTTGTTTTATTTCACTGCACACTACGGTTGCACCAGATATGAGTGTCACTGTGCACTGGCAAAAGTTGGCAGAGTAGATGCAATAGGCCTCACATACACGCCTGTAGGCAGGCAACTGATATTCAATTGATTACAGTCAAAAAAGGGTTGTTTTATTTCACTGCACACTACGGTTGCACTAGATATGAGTGTCACTGTGCACTGGCAAAAGTTGGCAGACTAGATGCAATAGGCCTCACACACACGCCTGTAGGCAGGCAACTGTTATTCAATCGATTACAGTCAAAAAAGGGTTGTTTTATTTCACTGCACACTACGGTTGCATTAGATATGAGTGTCACTGTGCACTGGCAAAAGTTGGCAGACTAGATGCAATAGGCCTCACACACACGCCTGTTGGCAGGCAACTGATATTCAATTGATTACAGTAAAAAAAGGGTTGTTTTTTTTTCACTGCACACTACGGTTGCACTAGATATGAGTGTCACTGTGCACTGGCAAAAGTTGGCAGAGTAGATGTAATAGGCCTCACACACACGCTAGCAGGCTGGCATATGCAATTATATTACACAGAAAAAAATAATAAAATAAAATAAAAGGGCTTTTTGGGTTGCTGTCCTTGCAGCAGATATCAAAGGAGTCCTTCATGTGTGTAGTGAAAGCTAAATACACAGCCTGGCTATCTATTTCCCTATTAAATCAGCAGAAAAAAATAATAAAATAAAATAAATGATGTTCTAGCCCTTAAAAGGGTTTTTTGGGTTGCTGTCCTTGCAGCAGAAATCAAATGAGTCCTTCAGGTGTGTAGTGAAAGCTAAATACACAGCCTGGCTATCTATTTCCCTATTAAATCAAAAGCAGGTAGAATATATGTCCTCTCTCAATGAATGCAGCTACAAAATGATTCTAAAATGGAGGCTGTCACTCAGATGCAAGGCTCTGGAAGGGAGTGTATGCTGCTAATTGGCTGGAATGTGTCTGCTGACTGTAAGGTGCAGGGTCAAAGTTTCCTCAATGATAAAGAATAGGGGGCGGAACGAAAAGCGCATATGTTCGCTGTTCGTTGCGAACGCGAACACGTGAAAATCGCCGCGAATAGTTCTCCGGCGAACTATTCGGGACATCACTAAGTTGGAGAAATAACCTGTAGTATATCAGTTTGCTATTACTCAAAAGAGTGGTCTAGTCCCAAAATACCAGGAAACTCTACCCTGAACAACTCTTTAGTTCAGTATATAATTGTTGGCTATTTTGGGACTGATTTACTTACACGACATTGCCATCCACACTGATTGGGAAACACATCTGACAAAATGATAAGCAGTACTGGGAACCCTGAAGCAGGCAGTGCTCACAATAAGAGGAGCATGCCCAACTTGTATAAATGTGTATAATGACACAGGACCTCATTCAATTGTGATTTGTCCAATTGAATAGAGCTCTAAAAAAGCACAAAGCATATCCTTTTAACAGAGGTTTTTAGTTAGTGAACTTCTTTCCAAAAGCAAGGTCTTTACTAACTGAAAATGTCTTAAAAAAGGTATGCTATGTGCTTATTTAGAGCCCTATTTAATTGGCCACATCGCAATTGCATGAGGCCCACAGACTTTAACAATTAAACATGACTGTGATTATTTTTCTAACTGAGTCCTTGGTCCTCCCTTTCGTTCTTCTTAAAGGACACATCTATCTTGATTGAACACAATGAATCCTCTCTCTAGGCCATGGGAAGGAGCCAATCAAAAATATTGGCAACTGAAACAATTACAAGAGATTTAAAATGGAAAATGCCTTTTTTCCATGATTTTACCCTCTGCATGATGGTTTAGTGACTCGGGGGTCAATTAATACATTTTTATTTAAATTTAATTTTATAATCATAAACGTTTTTTAAAGATAAGTACTTTATTATATATTAGTGACAGAAAACATATTAATTGGTATAACCAAGCAGAATAAACATAAATACTAATTATAGTGTCATGGACCCCTCTCCATGGCATGAAATTTGGCTCAGTGAGCTATCATAGAGAACAGACTTCTCCATTGGAAAATGTACACTGTATGAAATTCCCCATGTAATATTAATTTGTTCTTTGTTGTGTTTAAAATAATTAATGTGTGAGTATAGTTACTGTCATGTATGTAATGTGTGTATAAAGTTACTGCTATGGTTTCTTGATTACAATGTATATGTTGTTATTGATATATGGTGGCAGAAATGGTTCATGTGATAGTCTGATACAATTGCCAGATATAACCCCCTACCCCAGCCATACCATTTTAAGATAGTTTTATTGTCATTTGGGGGTGCAAATAGAGCACAGAAAACTAACTCCCCCTCTAATGACAACCGATATATACCAGCTCAATGAGGTTAGGTGGGAGGAAGGAATGTTGGTTGTATTTTTGTTCTGTGTTTTGTCTGTTTTTTAGTTAGTTGGTGTTTAGAGGCAAATAAAGACAGTTCACTCCAGGAGATATATAGAAATCGTGTGTCTCTTATTTTCCTGTTCTCCTGGATGGCTGCATGGAGGTACTGAGAAACACTGTAGAATCTTGCTGGGGTAGCTTTGACTGTAACAAGTCAAGCTCCCTAAGAAGAAGTAGATATGATGTCTCTTGGTAGCCTGAAAGTGCTGATTTCTGATGCAAGGATCTTGATACAAAAGCCATATATCAGGGTGCTGGTGCCAAGATTTTTCAAAAACCCCACGGTTGGTTATTAATGTATAGTCTATAGCAGGTGGCTCTGGGCTTTTATAGCCCCTATTAACTTGGATTGTCCCATTTAGTTTCTCATAAACACTTTTCATGTACCTGTAGATGTATAAAAACATCATGTATCCCCAACTGGGATAATATTCCAGACACTCTGCAGATTTCCAGGATGGAGAGCCATATGAGCCTTTGACATAGAGCATATAACCCTTTATGTTCTAAGTTTGCTGCAAACTGTTCTGCTTTACTCCCATGTTTGATTGTACAAGATTGCTGCCAGCACTGTGTAAACTTAAATAAACAAAACATATATATTCTTAACTAAATCTGTTTAGTTTGAATATACATTTCTAGAAATATCTCTAAATTGGATTTACTTTTAAATATAATGTTAGACAATCAATCATTGTAATCTTATGTTTAGCTGCAAATATCATCCTAATGTTTGTGAATTTTCACTGTAATTTTTCTAAATGCTATTATAAGTTCCACATTTCTTAAACTGTAAATGAATGGATTGAATAATGGTGTAATTATTGTATATAGGAGAGATATTATTATTTCTCCAATATCATGGTGAACTGGAGCAGGACGAAAATATGTGAAAAAAATAGATACATAAAAGATAGAGACAACAGTCAGGTGTGAGGTACAAGTAGAGAAAGCTTTATGTTTCCCTTTTCTGGTCGGGATCCCCAAGATCAACCTGACTATGTGCATGTATGGAATAAATGTTACTCCAATGGCAAGAAATGCCATAGGTAAAGATGCAAGACAAATAATGAGGAAATTTAAAAAAATGTCCATACACGAGAGATGTAGTAAAAGAGGGAGGTCACAAAAGAAACCATTAATAATATTTTGGCCACAAAAGGTCAGTCTGAGTGTACCAATGGTATGTATAAAAGCATTGGTAAATCCAAGTGTCCATGCTGTTAATGCCATCAGGATACAAACCTTCCAAGACATGATAGTGGTGTAATGCAGTGGTTGGCAAATGGCGACATATCTGTCATAAGACATCACAGCCAGTAAAAAGGCCTCAGAACTTACAAACAGTAGGAAAAAAAACATTTGAGTTACACAAGCCATGTGGGAAATGGACTTAATTTTGTAAAGCAAGTCAACAATCATTCGAGGGACAGTGACAGTGGAAGAAAAGGCATCTATACATGCTAGGTGGCCAAGAAAAAAGTACATTGGGGTATGAAGATGGTGGTCATGCTGAATAAGAACTAGAATGATGAGATTCCCAGTCAAAGTCATCACATAAATAAGTAAAAATATCATAAATAATATAAATTGGACCTTTGGGAAGTCAGAGAAGCCGAGAAGAAAGAATTCATGTACTATAGTACGGTTCTCGAGACTTGTTACTCCGTGCATGTCCATGTCTGTATTTCTGTATTTGAAAAAGCAGCAAGTTATAATATTAATGCGTAGGAGAGGATATCAGTCACAAAGAAAAAAACATGATTTAAAACATTTTTAAGTAGTGAGGTGATATAAAGCTCTGATGCTCATTGAGATGGGAACCAGCAAGAAAAAGTCACATTTATAAAATACATTCTATCCAAGCTCGTATTGCACACGAAAAGTATGCTATTATATACATATGTATATATATATATATATATATATATATATAGTGACAAAGTCGAACAGAGATGTGGGAGAGTACCAATCCTTAGGAGAGGACATGCAATCAGAAAAAAATCAAAGACATGATCTAAAATATTTTAAAGCAGTGAGGTGATATAAAGCATTGAAACCTCTGACTCTCTTTGAGATGAGGAACCCATAAGAACAATGAACATTTGTAGATTAGATTTTCACCAAGCTTATTTTTGTCGCTACTTTTTAAACCCATGAAAACATACATGCATTAGTAAAATGCGACCCACCATAATCAATACACCAGTGGATCCCTTATTCCCTTTACCTTGTGAAGTCATGACCCCTTCTCTGTAACATGGTGGCACCATATTACTGGTTTGGGAATTTATTATAAGCCTTATAAGGACACTTTTATATAAATTTAAGATTCTGTTAAACCACTTCTCATGTTACTTTTTGATAATATAATAAACTCACTTTTTTATCAGTTTAGGCTATGTAAAAGCTTTTTTCTCTCAGCGTTCCTCATAATTAATGTTGGGTGAATTTCATTTACAATGATTAGTTTGAAGACCACTGGAAAATAAGAAACAATAGTTATAACTAGCAACACGTTTACATGTTTATGCCATTATTAAAAACATATATTTGATTGTAATCACTATTATATACAAATAAAATATAGCACTTGGTGAGTCTCCTATGTGCCCTTTGGTGTTATGTCAGCACAATCCCAGCACAATCTCACACGTATTCTTACATGCTGTAATATCAGTTCACATTTCCCAATCAACAAAAAGGCAGAGATAAAATATTAAATTTTTTTGCAGAAAAAAAACTATGGAAACACAAAATGGCCAAATTATTCAGTAGTTTTTCCTAATTTTAGCAGCAAACATATTTTATAACAAATATTGTTTATTTTTCTACAAGAAACTCAAGCACATCATGTGTTGTTTTTATTCTTGAAATTTGAAAACATATTATTAGTGAGGGACATTTACTAATCTGTCACAGGGCTGTGATGAGGAGTGGGATTTACCAACAAGCACCCTGACTTTGATGAGCATTATTGTATTTAATATTCTACATTTACTATGGAATAAAATTACTATCACAGCCCTTCACCCCATATCACATCCTCTGTGATAGATTAGTAAATATCCATTCACTTCACAGCCTCTGTTATGGATTAGTAAATACCGCCTAGCTTGTGGATACCCCCTGACATAATTATATATAATTTCCAAACAGAATAATAATTAGAGTTAAGTTCTATAAACATGGTTAATGAGAAATGGATAGGGTGATCCCAAAACACACTCTGTGAGCTGAGGATTCTCTGTAATTGAAATGGATTTAAGTGAAAACACAAGATATAAAATAATATTAAGTACATAATAAATAGAAAATCATGTATTGATAACAATTATTATAAAAGTGGTAAAATCATCAGAAGATGAGCTGGAATATAATAACCTACAGACATGCTCATGCCTATTGGAATATAATAACCCTGCAGACATGCTTGTGCCTATTGGAATATAATAACCCTGCAGACATGGTCATGCCTATTGGAATATAATAACCTGCAGACATGCTCATGCCTAATGGAATATAATAACCTGCAGACACGCTCATGATTATTGGAATATAATAACCCTGCAGACATGTTCATGCCTATTGGAATATAATACCCCTGCAGACATGCTCATGCCTATTGGAATATAATAACCCTGCAGACATGCTCCTGCCTATTGGAATATAATAACCTGCAGACATGCTCATGCCTAATGGAATATAATAACCTGCAGACACGCTCATGATTATTGGAATATAATAACCCTGCAGACATGTTCATGCCTATTGGAATATAATACCCCTGCAGACATGTTCATGCCTATTGGAATATAATAACCCTGCAGACATGCTCATGCCTATTGGAATATAATAACCTGCAGACATTCTCATGCCTATTGCAATACAACAACCCTGCAGACATGATTATTTCTATTGGAATATAATAACCCTTTAGCCATGTTCGTGCATATTGGAATATAACAATCCTGTTTTGTAAGTCAGATCTCATGACTTACCGGACACAATGCTGCGGGTGTTATGGCCGATGCCCATCGGGTGCCAGCTGTTCCAGTCTTTGGTTCCTTTCTGTCTCTGTCTTACAGTGTATGTCACTCACAAGACTCAGCTCCACCTTATAATCCTCACAGATCTTACATTTCCCCGGAGCTCATTAAATCTTTGTCAATGTTTGTTTATACTCACAAGAAATAAGTAAACGTTTCTGTAGCTTTACCCTGTAGGGACCCTGCACCTGTTACCCACCTCTTACCTATGAAGATCATGTCATCAGGATACTGAGCAACTTCTGGACAATTGTACCCTGTAATATGGCATAGCTGGGATTATGATCTCATCCATCCTGGGTCACAGGGAGACAGCCATGGTCCTGAGGACGGTGGACATTAACACTTTTCCTGTATTAGATAACTGACCTTGATTATTGTTATTTTTAAGCTCTATTTCAAGCTCCTTGTACCTTTCCAGTCATTAATTAACACTCACATCAGAAAGTCATTGTCACAAAGTGCATGCCCAGTTGGGAAATCAGAGTCTTTAACTCCAGGGGTTATAGTACTTTATTTAGGCAGCTCCATACTCTGTAAATGAAAAATAGTATAGAAGGTGCACACACTCAAGGAGCGGGCCCCGTCAGCAAGCACCAGGATAAGGTCCCACCAACAGGCACAAACACACACACAGAGCAGCACCCACTATCAGATACACAGAGTGCAGGTCACCCAAGAGGGATCACATAGGGAGCAGATGTCCCCAGCAGACACTCACACCCTGCATACACAGAGTGAATGGTCTCTCACGCAGACACTAACACAGAGCAGATACCAAGTGCACTCCTAGTCTAAAGAGCGCCACTATTTACTAGACACTTAGGCCCCTATTAAATTCGAGCTGCGTTTGGATTCATATGTCGCAAATGCGAATCGTAGCACGATTTACCTACTATGAATCGACTTGCGATTGACTTGCGTGTTTTACTGTTTTAAAGTCCAAGGACAAATTTATCATCGGACTTCCCATTTACATCCAGAGGAAGGAGAGCAAAGAAAATTCGCTCAACTATATGTCCTAGATACAATGGAAGCTGTTGACCAACGTATGCAGATGGAAGAAAATAAAAAATGCTTACCCAGTGTTTTCATAGAGCTAAATAACAATATGGCCAATAACCCCTACACTAAAGCTTATAAAAAATTGGCAGAAGTGGAAAATAAACATTTTCCAAGATTTGCCTCCGAAAAAGCGCTACGTAGTAAGTAGCGGGCAAGAATTTTTTTGCGTAGATGCTCGTATCTCGCAAAATCGCTACATGCACAAAATGCACCAGCAAAATGGTTTACACATTACGTACAGACAACTTAAACTGTAAAAGTGACAGTTTAACAAAGGTAAAGCATGGAAGGCCATTAAAATTGATTCCCAAGCCCCTCCCCCCACCAAAGCAAATGCATTATACAACCAATTACATTTAGAATAAAAAGCCGCGCTGCAGCTTACATAAAGCAATTAAAGACACACTACCTGATTACATAAATACACAAAAACATCAAAATAATGCCATATTAACCCTGTTATTTTGTATACATGTTGCTCATCTCATCTTCATTTGGGAACACAAATATGGGGCACATTACACTGCCAAATGACGTATATCAAGTACACAGGGAGCATGTGAATATGTCCAGTTCAGTCTTTCGGTCGTGTCTGACTGTCTGTGACCCTCTGTCACTGCTTTCTTACAAGGTTTGTATGCTGGTGATACTGAAGTGGATTGTCAGTTCCTTCTCCAGTGGTTTGGGATTTGGCCGTCCACTCTGCTTTCACTCTCCCACCCACAATGGCCCTTAATTGTATAGCTCATAGCTTCCAAGCCCCATCACTTATCAAACCACAAGGTGACCATGGGAACATACCCCGCAGTAACCCATCAGGAAGGGAAGCAAACACACACGGAGGGTTTGCAGAGGCACATTGAGCACCAGCCAACTCGCCTTCATCAGGGGTAATCCCCACTACTCTTATCCAAGGAAGTCCCACGCCATTGCTGGTGGCCATGTGCCAAGATGTCCATTCATTCCCATTTGGTGACCTCCCATTATGTTCTGCTATTCATCAATTTACATTAGTTTCGATTGCTAAGTGATGTTGGGAATGTGCGGGTGAAAGCAGAATGGACGGACAAATCCCAAATCACTGGAGAAGGAACTGACAAGCGACTGCAGTATCACCTATCATTATCCTGTTAGGCCCTCAGAGGAATTTTCCTACTCCACAGTATCGCTAATTGGACTTGGCCTGTGCATTAACCCTTTATTATGCCTAGATTGTAGATCTATTCAATATATTATATGATATCTAATGCTATTAGGACTATTATTCCTCTTAGTATGTATGGATCTATTTCAGGTTAACTACTGCTCATTAGTTTACAGTTATAGTAATGTGACACTAATGTGATGCATGTGGATGTCACATAACTCCAACCATTGAAAACACACCGACATGGTGAGAACAGTATAACACAGCTTTATTTTTGGACACAGACCACAATCAGCAGTGGTCAAGACTGTGCATTCAAATAACGGTATAACAAAACTTTATTTTTGGACACAGACCACAATCAGCAGTGGTCAAGACTGTGCATTAATATCATGGGTGTGGTGTGGGCGGGTTCCCGAGAGAGCAAGGGGCTAGAATAAAACAAAGGGGATACCTACAGGGGTCAATCTAATAGCCTAGATGCATAGCACCTACCAGGGTCACATGCGGTCAGTACACCGCTGCAACCAGAATCTGATGAGAAAAAGGATCATCACAAATCACTCCATTTAACTTAAGAAACCATTAGAGTGGATAGCATTTACAACTTGTCTGGATCTGCTCAATGGAACAAATGATTCAACCTCTGGACTGTGTAATCCAATCCAGTTTCAAACATACAGTGTGGTTTGCGAAATTACCCACAAAAATAAATAGTCAAAAAAAAAAAAAGGCGGAGGAGGATAGAAAAAACTAATGACAATGCATGTACAGTAAAGTGCTAAATACTGTACCAATATACCAACTCACCTGAATCCCATCTGCAAGCATTACTAACTATTAGCTAGGTCTCTGGAAAATGAGTAATATGGGCTAATACCCATTAATATGGACAGGACACAAAGGTCAGCAGCCAGATTCACTGTTTCTTACATCAGACCCAAAGTTCTGTTCTCAACCCAATATTGAGGTCAGGATCACATGCTTTATTAGTGCATATAATAATGCTGACTGTCATTAATATGCCATTGTAAGACTTTGCAAGTCCACCTCCATAGCAGTATTAGTCTACATTTCAGCTAACAATAATCATGTCTGAGATATCTGGCAATATGATAGCTTTAAGAATGTGGGAGCTACATGTTAAGGAGGGGGCTGTCATTGGAGTAATGTCTACCTGAGAGGCACTGGGAAAACCGTACGCCTCATATAATCCCTCCACAATGCTTGCAGATGCAGGAGATGCCTTCATGGACCTGAATTGTACCTAAAACAAAACAAAATGGAAAGAAAAACAAAGAAAAAACCTAAAACCTAAGGGCCTAAAAAAAGGGCACTGCAGCATCCCTTCCCAACAGCATTCCCCAGTGACCATCAATTGGTGGCATGTTCAACCGAACCCTACGTGTCCACAGAGAAGAGGATCATGGACCATGTGATGGGAGGTAGCCATCTGCATACAAAATAACACCATCACATAGGCAAAGATCCAAGACTCAGTAGCCAGGCTAGATTAGGTCAGCATTGTGACCAATAGATTGTCACTGAGGAGTGCTGTTGAGAAGGCACAATTATGTCCACAGCCCCTAGGTCCTCCTCCGCCTGGGCACAGGACCTGCATAGTCCGCGGCCAGACGCCATCTCCCCGTTGGTGGTGGGGGAGCCGGAGGAGGTAGTGGCACCAAGGGTGGTGGTGGCGGCAGAGGCATGGTGGAAGGAGAGGAGGGGCCAGGCTGCTGTTGTCTGGTGACCTGCCCTGTTCCCAGCAGCTGACCATGTTCTGCTCCATCATCAGATGATGCCTCCTCTCCTCCCTAAAGCGCCTGTCCAGGCTACGCCTCATGCCGGAGATGTCGGCAGCCATCCTCCTCACGAGGGCCAACAACTCCGGCAGCGCAGCCTCGGTCGTTGGTGGTGGGGACAGGGGTTCTGCTGGCAGGGCCAGGTGAGAGGATGGCGGGGAGAGAGTGGGGAGGATCTGGGACCCGGCTGGAGACAGGGGCTGTAATGTTGATTTCCCCGGTGGCTCAGTGTGTGGGGAAGGAGGAGCTGTGGAATAGTCCACCACTTGTGAGGGCCCCGGCGAGATGGCAAGTCTTTGGAGGGGGACAGTGGGGCTCTGTACAGGGGGGCTGTCAACTACCACAAGCTCCCCCACCTCAGAGCCAGGGCCCTCCGATGAGCCTGTAGCCTCCTCCCCCCGAACGGTTTCCTGCGGGGCAGGGGCTGATGGCCCCGCTTCTGGCTCATCACTGGACCCAGACCTCCTACTGGATGCTGAAATAGAGAAAAGAGAGGTACATGTCATTAGTATGCAGATTAATACATTGATATGTTTTCACTCCTAACTATCTGCCATCTAGGCCTGTACATGGATAATTCTCCTAATTGCAACTCAGATTAGCTATCATTTGCTAGATTTGATCTATTCTTTGGTTTCTTGTCTTGACCTCTCCTGGCTCCTAACGCTGTCTGTATTTCTTCTGCGGTCTGTAACTGCATAGGCTGCATTAGGCACACCAGTACATGGACTATATTGCTTGATTACTCTTGCGGTGGCCAGGGATGACAGTGATTTGTCAGCTTCATGGATTTAATGACACTTCCATCTATCCCTTGTTAATTCCATTGAGCTGACATGTCAGTGTCCTTGTTGGTCACCATGTACATGTGTAGTGTGTGTGATGTACATGTGGTGGCATGTTGGTGTATGTGATATTCACCTGAACTGGAGGCTGGGTCCTGCTGGGCCACCGGGGATGAAGCTCCAGCTGCGGGCGATGGTCTCAGAAGGTCCCTTGTGATCCTCTCCCACTTCTTATAGGTGACACTGTGTCCCTCAGCTTCTCTGGCCATCTTCCTCAACACCGTGGCCCTGATATCCACATAACAGTGCTTTAAGGACCTCAAGCCCCTAGGCATCGTGGACACCGTCTTCATCAATTCCACTACCTCCTTCCAAGCCTGAGCCTTAGGCCCAGGCTTCGGTTCCCTTGCAACAAGGATGATGGGCCGGTCACGGATCGCACCCAGGAGGACCATGTTCTCCCGGGGCATATAATTACGGGCCCTGCGCCTGCCCTTGCCAATAGCCCCTTGCTCTCTCAACTGTGCTCGGGGACCCTGGCCTCCCTGAACTTTTCCTGAGGCCTGTCTCTTCCCCAAACTACCCCGCCCCCTGGGAACAGGCCCCTTCCCCTCTGTCCTTCCTCTAATAGTACCTATGTCTCCCTCCTCCTCCTCCTCTCTCCCCCACCCTCTGGGGACCGCTCCTCCTCCTCTCTGGTGACCGCTCCTCCTCCCCCTCCGGGGACCACTCCTCCTCCCCCTCCAGGGACCACTCCTCCACCTCTCCTCCACCCTCCACTCGACTCTCCTCACTCTCCGCTCCTCTCCTCCTCTCTCCACCTATCTCCTCCCTCCATGCTCAAATTATAAATAAATAAGTATAACTCAAAATAAGTATAACTGTTATATAGGTGATGAAAAAAAAAGTGTATGTTCTATGTGTTTTCAATAACTGTTGGGGGATGCGGTCAAAGGTTGGGGGGGGGGTGTCCTAACGCTATGTATGTCTCTATGTGTCTTTAATCTATTTGTCAGGCAAATATGTGTAATGTGTAAATATGTGTAACTCTTACGTGTAAATATGCTAGTAATAAAATACAAAACAATCAAAAATAGTGCACCTACAAATCAAAAGAACGATAAAGAAATAAAAGTATTACTAGAATGTCTGTTGGAAAGAAAATATGTGTGTGCTATGTGTATTTAATATGTGTTGGGGGATGGGGTGTGTTGGGGGAGGGGGTGTGGTGAGGGGGATGGGTGTGTGGGGTGTGTGTCCTAACTATATATATGTCTCTATGTGTGTTATTTAATCTTTGTGTCTTGCAAATATGTGAAATCTGTAAATGTGTGTAATTCTTAAATGTAAGGACTTATGAAATAGACAAAGAAAAAGACAAAAACTATTCTCCCTCTCTCCAAAACACTACTCTCAATGAACACTTTCTCCCACTTGCTCCTGGAATTGCGTGCTAATTCCAATGGCTCTCACAACACAGTCAACACATGGGTTTGTGTCAATCACATTTATAAGCTCCTACTGTCAATCAAATTCTTGTCTCGCTAGGACGTCCTCTTACCAGCTTGCGAGCGCGCCAAAAGACTCAGACAATGACATACGCACTTATAGTGTCAGGCCGCCAAGTGCGTATGTAATTGGCTGAGAGGCTTTTGGCGGGCCAACCCGGCAATGGCGCAAAAACCCGCCAAAAGCCTCTCAGCCAATTACATACGCACTGGGCAGCCCGTGTTGGGACTCTCAGCCAATTACATATGCACTTGGCGGCCCGTGTTGGGACTCTCAGCCAATTACATACGCACTGGGCGGCCCGTGTTGGGACTCTCAGCCAATTACATACGCACTTGGCGGCCCGTGTTGGGACAGCTAATTACATGCGGGCAAGTGCGTATGTAATTGGCTGAGAGGCTTCTTAACGTAAAATCATCAGCTGGAATGCCACGTAAAGATCCACAGGGCGGCCCGTGTTGGGATTCTCAGCCAATTACATGCGCACTTGGCGGTCCGTGTTGGGACTCTCAGCCAATTACATACGCACTGGGCGGCCCGTGTTGGGACTCTCAGCCAATTACATACGCACTTGGCGGCCCGTGTGACAGCCAATTACATGCGGCCAAGTGCGTAAAATCATCAGCTGGAATGCCACGTAAAGATCCACAGGTGACCAATGGCAAAGCTGAAATTAACGTGCCAAATACCAGGTAATGTAATCAACAAGCTATATAACCCCATCCCCAACAAGTCATCAGCACGTCTGAAACAGCATGGATGATCATGTGAGAGGGATGCTCGACAGTCTGAGTGGGTGAATGAGGTTGAGATGCTTTTGTTCATACCACATAGCACAGCATGCAGATCTGGAAGCAAGGTGTGTGATTGAGGGGGTGATGGGGAGTGGCAGAGAGGAGTGTCTGGTAGTGAATGAGGGTGTGAGTGGTGATGTGATCCATGCTGGGGTAGAACCAAGCAAGGCAAGGGAATTACCACAGGCCATGCCTAGTATCGTGGGGGTGGATCAGGGAGGAGAGAGAGCTCCAGTAGCACAGGGACAGAGGGATATAGGGCCACCTGCAGACAGGGAGGCTGACAATCATGTCGGTGATCAGCTGTTGGGGGGAGAAGTACAGGATGTGGTGGCTCAGGCAGAAGTGGTGGAGCCTGCCCAGGAGCCTGTGAGGAGGCGAAGGTCACCCAATATGTACAGGGAGAGACTCACATTAGAGGGGTTAACTGATGGGGAGTTGTATGAGCATTTTCGGCTGACCCGTGCCAGTCTTGTGGAGCTCTTTGAGGTTCTGAGAGAGGACCTTGAGCCTCGCTCACGGGCCAATAGAGCCATCCCAGGAATGACAAGGATGTTAGTTGCAATACACCTCCTTGCCTCTGGTAGCTTTCAGAACACCCTCAGCACAGCCGGAGGAATGTCTCAGCCAAGCCTCTCCAATTGGAGTGCATTCCTCCGTGCTATTGGTCGGAAAGCTGCCAGATACATCAGTTACCCTAACACTGCTGAAGAGATCTCGAAGCTGAAGTTTTCTACCAATTAGGAGGTGTCCCCAATGTGCTTGGTCCTATTGATTGTACCCATGTGGCACTGTTACCTCCTAGAGAGCAAGAAGCACTGTACAGAAATCGCAAGCACTATCATTCAATCAATGCACAGGTTGTTTGCGATGCGAACATGCTAATACAAGGTGTGTATGCAGGCTTCCCGGGAAGTGCTCACGATGCCTATATCCTGCGTGCATCCGGAATATGTGACATATTTGAGTCCGGCAGATTTCCATCCGGATGGCTACTGGGTGAGTACACATTAGTAATGGCAGTCAACCATATCTTACTATGACTGGATGCAATAACACATACGGTACATCATGTTTCCCTCTATTGCTCTGATGTTCACATGTGCATTACGGAGTAATACTACCAAAGCCAGAACATAATAGCTCATTGCTGGCCATAACCCTGTGTTAGCTTGGCCAATCAGTATGCAGTTCAAAACAACATATGACAAAAACCACAATTGATAAATGATTAGGTATATGTTCTGATGCATTCCCTTGTATCCTGTGACATGGACATCTCTAGCCTTCATAACTTGTTGTGTGTTATTGTAAGGGCTATGTAAGTGAGATGTCTTCAGAATTCATCTGATAGAGGAGAATTAGTAGTGTTTGGAAAACTTTTTCTTGCATGAATATATCCCTGAATAAACATGAATTAGCTTACCTTGAAGTTATCAAAATCTCCAAGGTCTTTTGGCATTTGCGTTTGATCGTGTACGCCCCTGGGAAATTCCACCTGAATTAGCATCACATTTACATTTACAATAATACACTATCATTCTTCACCTCAGACTTCTGGCATGTGCTCGGTACAAGAACTGAAACAGTGACTTCCTGTGCTCTCTACCAGAAGGGTCGCAATATGTACCCTGTTGTATTTCCCTTGTATCTCCGCCTCATGTTAGCATCCTGCGGGTGTGACCATCTGGATTTGACATTTGTGGAAATCACATTGTAATTGAACTGAAGCTTCATATAGAATACATGTGTTAAAACACTACTAATTAGCCTCTGTGAGATGCATCCATGATCCAGCTCCCTTAGGTATATCTTTAACTGTGTATTAGCCACAGGGATGTGTTGATAGGTCATGATGACGATATTTGGGCATATGCTTTGTCAAACATCACAACATCCTATTCATATCAACATGTCACACTTTGTTTCCATCAGGTGATGCAGGATATGGGTGTTTGTCGTGGTTGTTGACCCCTGTGAGCAATCCTTAGACTCGGGCAGAGGTGGGGTATAATGCTGCGCATAAAACCTGCCGGAATGTAATTGAGCGCACCTTTGGTGTACTAAAGATGCGCTTCAGACGTTTACATTCTACTGGGTGTGCTCTACAATACAAGCCCCAGAAAGTTTGTCGCATCATCGTTGCCTGCTGCTGTCTGCACAATATAGCAGTACAGGCCAACTGTCTGGGGGACATTGATGCGGCTCCACTACATGGGGAGGAAGAGCCTTTACCTCCCCCTGTAGTGGATAATCTGCAGGGGTCACAACAACGTACCCGCCTCATTCGTGAGTACTTCACATGTAAGTACATACCCAATATGCATGGAATACAATCTAATGTATCTGGATTATGCCTAACTCCCAAATCCACCTTGATCCATCGCCCTTGTCATACAGAATTCCAACCAGTCCACAGTAGAGGAGAGTTCCCTGATATAATGTTTGTACACTGGAACAAGCCACATGATCAGTTACAGGTAAGTAAGCACACATTCCCATACACATCTTAAGTACTGACCGTTCTAAACATCAATGGCATAGAACATTTGAGTGGATTATATATCCTTCTATGTCAATGTATATATGCCTCACGTTACATTGTTATCTAGTAATTTAGATTGAAAAAATACTTTAGCCCATCAAGTACAACCTCTATAGATCTATGATCTGCAATACGCAGATTTATTGTTAATTGATCCAGAGGAAGGCAAACAGAAAAACAAAAAGTGAAACTTTGCCAATTGTCTCAACAGGGAAAAAAATATTAAATTCCTTCCTGACCCCAGATACTGTTGATTGTATTCATCCCTGGATCAATACTCCCTCTCTATTTATCCAGGATAGCCCCTAATGCCTGTTTTTTTTAATGTAAAAATATACCCAATCCCTTTTTAAAGTTACCTACAAACACTACGGACCAGTATTGTTCACATTGTATGATCCTGCCAAACCAGATGAAATGGGATCAATATGCCCTAGATAAATACCATACACACATACTTTGGAGATCAAGAACCAGTCACGATAACACAAAACAGAGTCCTCTGGTTATTTCCTCGTGATTAGAGTTTATTCAGTAGGATCAAATATGGATCACCAGCCAAACCCAACATGGTGGCTGCTGCTGACTGGCTGGAGAAACGACTACTACTGAAATATATCCAGACACAGTTTACATGAGACAATGCAGAAATCCATATTTTTTCACCCTATAGCAACATGGCATAACTCACTAACCAGCAATAACTTCTTAATAAGAGATATCCAATACAAATAGAGCACATACTTTGTCTAATTTGTGACTGTAATCCTCACATCATATTAACCTTACAGAGCTGCTGTCGTGTGTCAAGTCTTCTTTCAACAATCTAGACATGGAAAAACATGAACAGCAACAGAACTGCTACATCAATGTGAACTACATAGTGAGTATTTGTGTAATAATATGGCCACGTATGCTGAAGGACACAAATAACACATCAATCACTTTATAAATATCGGCCTATCTCTTTCCAGAATACATCAGATAGGTAAGCGGTGATAAATAATGACGATCCACAGCACACGTATCCTGGTGGAACAAATAACCTCGTGGATGAGCTTGGGATTGCGTCCAAGGTAAAACACCACATTTGGCTCTCCAAAGATGCATTAATGTGTAATCTATGTGTTATTCCTACATCATTAGCCAGATGAGTAGCTTGTTTCATATGTAGGGAAAGAACAGTGAAGACGTATGTATGAAATGAGCAACATATATTGGTATGTGATGAAGTAGGCGCTCTGGGAGCATGTGCAATGTAAATATTGACATGTTCCTTGTATGCTTCAGATCGCAAAGATGAGTCCCTTTCCACGGTCAGAAGAAGGAATGATGAGCATTCCCATGTTCCAGGACTATGCTATTGTCACATTGCATCATGTATGTTCATATGTCAGTCATCATGCGTTGAATTGGGTGTGATATCACATCCTCTACATAGATTTATAGGTACCTATTGCTTTAGATATGCCATTCACTCCTCTACTTGGACTATTGTGAAGCCTGTATCATACTTCCTTCCAGATCTCTTCCTCAGTGCTGATGTGATCCTCCCTGTACATATGGGGAAGAGTAACTATAGCCTTGGAACATAACTGTTAATGAGGTTTCGTTTACCTTCAGTTATGCATATGCAACAGCAGATAATAGAGATCCTCATTCACAGAACAGAATACACCTCAAACTGGCCAGTTTGTTGTGAGTTCTGCTAACACATGACATTAGTTTGAACACACTGATATGGTCCTGGTCAGATTCCTATCTGAGTGTCCAAACTTAGGTATGTAGAGTCTTCTCTCATAGTGCCATTTCCAGTGACATGACCTATGGGGTTCTAACATTGACTGATTGAGCACTTCTACCTCTGCAGTTACATAGGAGTGTGTGTAGCGTGCACACACAAGACTACAGATTACTTCTCCCCATGAGCATATCTCCTTCTGTATTGTTGGGTTTGAATATTGAATGTTATCATGACATATTTAATAATGATATAACTGATATTGCCTCATGTTGGATGATGCACTGTATACCCCCCTCAACTGATCATCTATACCAATGTCATCCCCCCTGCCTGTATTCTGTCCCTATTTCTGTGTGTTACTGGAACTCTGTATCCTACCCACCTCCACCATGATACTGAGCAGGCCTGTGGTAATTTGTCACTGTGTGGCTTTGTGAATAATTAAACCTGTTTTTTCAGTCAATGTTTGTGTAATCCTGGATATTTACTATGTAACAAGTACATTACCCTGAAAGTCAGATGTGCTCATCACCATCAGTTAGGGGTGTAACTATTCTGTTCAATATGCGTTTACATTACTACATAATCATGAATGTAGATTCATATCATTCAAGTTGAGCCCTTCAAGTCATTAAATAGAACCCTGCATGTCTATAGACATGATTTCTGAATTCACGACCCTCGGGCTGGCACCTACATCTATATTGGCAAGGTACAGATTAATGTAGCATATGCATCTCTATAAACACACACAGATATATGTATTGAACAA
This sequence comes from Discoglossus pictus, assembly GCA_027410445.1. Lineage (NCBI taxonomy): Eukaryota > Metazoa > Chordata > Amphibia > Anura > Alytidae > Discoglossus > Discoglossus pictus. The sequence goes on along the minus strand of JAPZIH010000013.1, from coordinate 1,867,862 downwards.
TGACACTTCATTCTATCTGTATTCTGTCAACTAAAAAGCATGATATTGTACAAACACACAGAAACAGTGATAACAGTATAACATAATCATACTTTATTTCATACACAGAGCACAAATAGAAATGGACAAGACTGTGCATTAATATCATGTGTGTGGTGTGAACAGATCCCAGTATGGCAAGTGGCTGTGGCAAATCAGAAGACATATGGAGAGGAAACAGACAACATCATGAGGGTAATGCATAGCATCTACTAGGGTCACATGTGGTCAGGACCCCACAGTAACCAACAGCATATAACAACATTTAATCAACATAACCATTAATGCGCATACAACAACCATATGGTTGCCAGAATAAACAGACACTATAAAACATGGATCATGTGATACTAAGCGATTCCACACACAGTGTGTTCGCATACATTACTGATGATTGGTCAATAGATGATGTGAATCTGAAAACATAGAGAGGAGGTGTTAGAACAATCATAAGCTGTTATTATAGTACACTGTTTTTGCTCTTGACACTACTATAAACCAACTAAAATGAACATCATCTACGAGCAGTAATAACCATATTGATTCTGCCCTGTTCAGTCAGCCTTCCAGGAATATGTTGAGGATGTGTAATATGACAAGGCATGCTTCACTGTGAACACAATCCTTCAGCAAAATGTACTATCACTATCTACATGGAATAGTTGTGCCATGCTGATATCACATCTCACTGGTATATGGGTAGTACCAAGGCCAGACAGATTACACTGTTCACATTACCCCTAAACACATGCACATTTATCATGATGTCAAACCAAGGAAATTAGCAGTTTGGTTTGCATGACATGAAATAAATGAATCCAATTTCATAATGTTAACAGGATGGAATGCAACAAAAACTTATGTAGAATTGCTGGTTTGGATTAGCAGATCGTAATGGGACAGTGCAACTCTACAGCCGGGACACTGATCATTATAATGGAAAATCACACAGTCATGTTCCTTAGTGAAGAGATATGTAGTCATATATTGCATTTCCGAGCCATCTGCAGTGGTGAATAACACTCATAGAATGCACGTTGGGAACTGGGATGCACAGCATAGGGTGGCCACTGCTGCATTGGTGGCTGGTGCAGTCCCTGAGGTGGCCACGATGAATGGCCAGGTGTATCGAAATAGGAGTGTCCATGTCCAACATCATATGGCCTTTGATAAGGCGCAGCATGGTAGTGGGCAGCATAGGATGATGGCATCCATGTGGTGTGCTGCCCCCATTGCTGGAATAATGCTGGTGGTAGCTGGGAGGTCTGGGACCAGGACATAGCGGGTTGATATTGCCGGTCTGGCTGTGGCCGGCTAGATGTTGAGGGCCTGTGCATCACTTCAGGCTCCTCATGAGCCAGTGATGTGTATGGTCCCGGGCACTCTTGGATGTCCTGGCCCTCCTCTTCAGGCACTCCTGCCTCCTCCTCTGAACTTGTGGGTACTGCAATGGAATAAACATATATTTCAGTTGGTTGCCATACACAATTGACAGCTATGCATTTACATATCATTGACATCATGGTCACCTGTGAGTGACTGAGGTGCTTATGTTACACAGATGCTCCACGGGCTGCATAATGAGCATTGTGGATCATGGCTCATATGAATGTGTACTGCATGTGCCTCAGACACGTGCTCTGCAGGATCTGCTGTGCAGTGTGTGAGACTGAACAATCTGACAAGTTCCCAGCAATGGTTGTTAATATTCAGCTGAGACATGGGCCAGGTTAGAACAGTATATGACACACACATGCAGTGCTACAGAGTCTGTATCAACAAATTCTGCACAGCCAGATTTTTCCTCTATTGCAGTGGAGACGAAAGTCAGGCCTGCATTTGTGGATAGCCATGCTGCACCCAGCTGAGAATATCATTCTCCAAGTCATTAAGTCTAATTGACTCATCTGTGCACATAAAGGAAATCCACATATCCAGGCCTGTGCGCAGCCCAGCAAGTTTGACTTTGGACACCCTGCTCTATTGCAATCAATCTGGATATACTTAGAAATTGACATATCAGGGATACAAAATATGAACATGATAGGTTTGCTACTAGGACTGAAATGGTTATTGTCGCCCCATATATCTTTAGTCAACCATAGGGCTTACAGTGCTATTGTATGTCAATTATCCCTGTGTGTGGGCAGGGGTGTAGGAGGCCATATAATTCTTGAGCAAGGGTGGGCAGGTTCGGTGCTGGAGGGCCACACAGGTGAGCCAATCGCCTTTTCAGTCATTCTGATTGACTCACCTGTGCCCAGAAAGGATATCTTGAAAGGCCGGCATGTATGTGGCCCTCCTTACCCACCCCTGTTCTAGAGGGATACAGCTCATTATATACAACAGCCAGAACACAAGCCGATTTATACATACATACATACATACATACATAAATACATACATACAGCATGTTATCTGAAGGCTTTTGGACAGCCCATCCCCCCACAATCTCATACGACCATGTGTGTTATATGACACTCACATTGCAGTATGTTAGGGCAATATGTTTCCACTTGGCCTGGTATGCCCACCACTGCTTCGGGAGGGATAAAGTTCATCACTGTCCTCTCCCATTCATTGTATGTAACAAGGACCGCGGGCCCACCACCTGTATCACGTGCTGCTGCTGCCTCCTTGGCCATCTTCCTTTTTACCAACATTTTTAAGTCATCAAACTTATGTTTGGCTGACCTCCAGTCCCTATGGGTGACCCCTACTGCCGACACAGCTGTGTCACTTTGGGACTAGGCCTGCTTCCTCTGGCTGGCATTGATATCTCTCCCACCACATATGATTCCCTGGCGGGCACAGATTTCCCTGAGGAAATTGCCACAACCCCTTTCCCTACGGACGGTGCCTGCTCTTCCTCTTCTCTCCCTGGGGCCACTCCCTCATCCCCACCACCTCCCACCAAGGGATCAGGCCCCTGACCCTCTGCCCCTTCTGCCTGTATTCCTACCTCTGGGGGCACTTCCCTCCCAGCCTGCTCTCCTCCTTGCTCTCCTCCTCCTCTCCCTCCTCCTCATCTCCCTCCTCCTCCTCCTCCTCTCCCTCCTCCTCCTCTCCTCTCCCTGGTCCTCCTCCTCTCCTTCTCATCCCTCTTGATTTTATTCCTCCTCTCCTCACTCTCCTCCTCGCCTCTCTTGCCTTACTTACCTCCTCTACCCTTCTATGAAAATAAAGTAAAGATTAATAAATATAATATGTGTGTAGGTTTAGGAGGTAAAAAAAGATGCAAGTATTATGTGTAGTTCAGTAATTGTATGGGGGGTGTAGGTCTTGGGGGAGGAGGGGTGTAGGTGTGCAGTGGCCTACCACTAGGTGTAGCTATGTGTATGTATTAATCTATGTGTGTGAACTATGTGATACTAGTGACTTGCGCGTAAAAAAACAACAACAAAAAATACGTCAAAAAATGACGGTCAATAAAAGAAAGTGTTGAAATGCTGTTTGTCACACAATGTGAGTGTACTGTGTACCTCAACTATATAGACCCCTCTAACACACTAATGAACGCATGTAATAACACTATAAGTGCCATGAGGGTCATCCAAGACACTCATGACCCAAAGTGTAAGCACTACACCATTTTATCCCGGTCACTTATGGTGGTCTATCCAGACCCTCATAAGCCTCCATTTAACTAAATCAGTCCCATAAGGGTATATTATGACCATTATGGGCCTCTTACAACCCAACATTAACCACATAAGTGCCATGACGGTCCTAAAGGACCCCCCCAATAAAGCATTAAATATCAACTAAACACCCTCTACACTAACCTATTAACACCTACACTACCTACCTACCCCCTAATAACCCCCACCCCACCACTGTAATTACAGAAATAAAAAAAAATAAAGTCATGAAAAATCAGAAATCTACATTATATAAAATAAAAACAACTAAAATCACCCCCAAAAAATTGTACATTACAGAAAAAAAAAACCTAAGTCACAAAAAATAAAAAAGGAACATTACAGAAAATAAAAAAATACATTACAACCCCCCCACTACAGAAAAAAATAAAATGACACACCTGAAAAGGAAATACATATAATACATACAATACAATTAAATACAATACAATACAATTAAATACAATACACCCCTATCTAATATACATCCTCCTATCTAATATACATCCCACTATGTAATATACATCCCACTATTTAATATACATCCCACTATGTAATGTAATATACATCCCACTATGTGATGTAATATACATCTCACTATGTAATATACATCCCACTATGTAATGTAATATCCATCCCACTATGTAATGTTATATACATCCTACTATCTAATATACAATACTGTTTAATATACATCCCCCTATCTATCTATCTATCTATCTATCTATCTATCTATCTATCTATCTATCTATCTATCTATCTATCTAATATACAATAAATACTGTCTATATACTATACACCCCCCAATCTATCTAATATCCAGTCCATGCTATCTCTATATAGCAACCCTAATTCTAAGCTACAATAAAATAATTAAGACCACTTACCTTTGAGATGTTTCTTCAGATCACCAACCTAGGGTAAAAAAGATTACAAAAAATTAATACAACACATTTACATAAAATAACTAAACATTCTAAATATTCTAAATATTATACTCACCTTTCCAGCATGTCCCGTTCCAGCATGTCACGTCCCAGCATGTCACGTCCTTCATCTTTGCGTCTTCTCCGGCGCTGCCCCTGTTAAAAAAAACATTACATTAGCACACATACATAAACATAAAACAAAGAGAAATAAACACAATCTACATTGTACTTACCTCCCCGAGATGTCTCCGGCCTCCTGGTGTTCTGCTCCGAAAGCATCCGCACGTAAAAAAAAAATGACATACATCCACCCTGGTGCATGTCTCCGACGCTAATGAGCTTCCTACGGTGTGTTCCAGAATAAAATTGGCAATGGCCGCTTCTGATTGGCTGAAAACGCTGTCTATCAAATTCAGCCAATGAGAAGACGCCAATTGTGAACCAATGAAAAAGGGATACACCACAAAATACAACACTGATTGGATAATGCACCTTTCAATCTTTATTTGAACCAATCCTAAGGCTTTATTGCCATCCGCCAATCACAATGGAATATACCCCCACTTACTGATTGGTGAAGACATCTGCGTCTTCCCATTGGCTGTAATATTGATTGACATTAACAATAGCCAATGAGAATGCGCAAATCCTTCACCAATCAGTACGTGGGTGTGTATTCCATTGTGATTGGCTATTGTCAGTGCAACCAATCAGAATGCGCAGATGCTCCAACCAATCAACCTGTGGGGGTGTATTCCATTGTGATTGGCTGAAGGCATCTGCGCCTTGTGATTGGTTTAAAGATTGACAGGTACATTATCCAATCAGAGTGGGATTTTAGGGTGTATCACTTTCTGATTGGCTCACACATTGGCGCCTCCTGATTGGGTGAATTTTATAGACAGCGATTTCAACCAATCAGAAGGCGCCATTGTCTATTTTCTTCCGGAAAAGTCTCCGGGAACCTCATTAGCGTCGGGGATGTCCATAAGTGCGGATGTGAGTATTTTTTTTTTTTTTATATAGGGCGTGGCATAAAAGGAGACGGAGGCCAGAGACATCGCGGGGAGGTAAGTACAATGTAGATTATGTTTATTTTATTTTGTTTTTATGTATATGTATGTGTATTAATGTTATGTTTTTTTTAACAGGTGCCGCTCCGAGGAAGGGTAAAAGAATCAGGACGGGACATGCCGGAATGGTGAGTATAATATTTAGAATGTATAGAATGTTTATGTACTGTAAACGTGTTGCACTAATTTTTTTTTTTTCCATAGGTGCCTGATCTGAATGGACATCTGCAAAGGTAAGTGGTCTTAATTATTTTATTTAGCTTAGAATTAGATTATTTTATATATAGATAGCATTTATTGTATGTTAGCTAGGGGTATGCGTTTTATATAGATAGCATAGAATGTATTGTTGTATTATATTATGTATTGTATTATTGTGGTATTTATTTAGATAGATCGGGGATGTATATTATATAGATAGGATGTATATTACATAATGGTATTTATTTAGATAGATTGTGTGATGTATATTAGATAGGGGTGTATTGTATTGTATGTATTTGTATTATATTGTAAGTATTATATTGTATGTATTATATTGTATTGTATTGTATGTATGTTTTATATTGTATGTATTTGTATTATATGTATTTCCTTTTCAGGTGTATAATTTTTTTTTTCTGTAGGGGGGGTTGTAATGTTTTTTTGTTATTTTGTGTAATGTTCCTTTTTTTGTTACTTAGGTTTTTTTATTTTCTGTAATGTAGATTTGTTTTTTTGTGTGACTTTAGGCTTTTTTATTTTCTGTAATTAGAGTGGTGGGGGTTATTAGGGGGTAGGTAGGTAGTGTAGCTGTTAAGTTAGTGTAGAGGGTATTTAGTTGATATTTAATGTTTTATTGGGGGGTATAGTGCAGTGTAGTGTTTATACTTAGTGTCATGATGGTCCTTGAGGACCGTCATGGCACTTATGTGGTTAATGTAGGGTTGTAAAAGGCCCATAATGGTCTTAATATACCCTTATGGGACTGATGGGATTAAATAGAGGCTTATGAGGGTCTGTATTGACCCCCATGAGTGACAAGGTTAAAGAAGGGCTTATGGGGGTCTATATTGACCCCCATGAATGACAGGTTTAATTGGGTGTTTATGGGAGTCTGTATTGACCCCCATGAGTGACAGGGTTAATGAAGGGCTTATGGGGGTCTATATTGACCCCCATGAATGACAGGTTTAATTGCGTGTTTATGGGGGTCTGTATTGACCCCCATGAGTGACAGGGTTAAACAAGGGCTTATGGGGGTCTATATTGACCCCCATGAGTGACAGGGTTAATTAGGGGTTTATGGGGGTCTGTATTGACCCCCATGAGTGACAGGGTGATAGTGTATATTTGTTTCCTTTTTAAAGGGACCTTTAAGGACCTTTACGGTCCTTTAAGGACCTGTAACTCAGGAATTTAGAATTTTCATTTCAGCGGGGGTCCCCGATCGTGTGCAATCAGGACCCCCACTGCGATGGTTAATGTGGGGTTAATGCAGGTCTCCAAGCTTATCTCGGATCCCATGGGGTTAATGCGGTTTTCCAAGCTTATCTCGGATCCCTCCTTGGGTAAGTTGTACGTGGCTGGGCTGTGAGCCTCATTTTTGTTTTTTTCGGCAGCCATTTTTTCTCTTGCTTAGGCGATTTTCGTGTGTCTTAACTCGGGAATTTGGACTTAAATGGAGGTGTAACTTCACTTTCAGAGGTCCTGGGTTCCCCCCTTGCTATGGGTAAGCTTTTTATGTAGTTTTTGTGAGTATTTAATGTGTTTTGACTGTTTTTAGGTGTGCTCAGTTCCGCCATTTTTTCGTGCGTGTGGGTGTTTTTTATGTTAAGGTTGGTTCTGAGGTTAATGCAGGTTTCCAAGCTTATCTCGGATCCCTTCTTGGGTAAGTTGTACGTGGCTGGGCTTTGAGCCTCGTTTTCGTTTTTTTTTCGGCTGCCATTTTTTTCTCGCTTAGGGGATTGTCTGAACTTGGGAATTTGGACTTAAATGGAGGTGTAACTTTACTTTCAGAGGTCCTGGGTGCCCCCCCTTGCTATGGGTAAGTTTTTTATGTAGCTTTTGTGAGTATTTGGTGTGTTTTGACTGTTTTTAGTTGAGCGCGGTTCGGCCGTTATGGTCCTATTTTTAGTGCGTGTGGGTCTTTGTTACATTAAGGTCGGTTCCCAGGGTGTTTTTTTTTTCTAAGTTGTGCGTACATACGACATTGGAGGCTTCACCTTCCGCAAATGCGGCCCCTCGCTTCGCGAAGGACCGCATTTGCGGACAAACACATTCGATATGGGAGGCTTCACCTTCCGCAAATATGGCCCCTCGCTACGAGAGGGGCCGCATTTGCGGACAAAACTGCATCCCTCGCTTCGCGAAGGATGCAGTTCTTGCGAGCTCGCAAAGCGTGACGACGTCTCGTAGTTTGACAACTATTATATGTGATCAGTAATTATGTGTGTTGTGAATTAAGGGTAAAATGCTCTGATATTTCAAAAGATACAAACTCACGATACTCCTTCTCTCTGGCCCACTCTCCTTTCTCACAAAAAAAACCACCAACGCCTAGACCTGTGTGTCTTCTTGCAAAAGCTCCAGCACAGTCAATTATTTTCTGTTTTGGCTCCCTTTTAAAGGCATACTGCCGACTGGTTAAGTGTTACGTATCACGTATTTCGCGCTATTAATAATTGATCATTGATACGAGCGGCCACAGAAATCAAAGTTATCCGAGATAGCATCCCTCATTCGCAAATCCTTCACAAATCATAACGTGTACGAGATCGCATCCATCGCTCGTATCTCGCAGCACTTGGAATTTAATAGTGTTGTAAACTATCTAATTTTTCAACTATGTAGGCCTTGCGTTATCACCTCATATTTACGAGGCTGAAATTTAATAGGGCCCATAATTAGAACATTTGCTATTTCTGTTAGATCTCATGAGAAGTATGTAAATATTCTCTAAGATTAGCCTTAAGGGAATTTGCACCTGTTAACCTCCTCATATCTGAAAATCATCTCAAGTCAGAAAAATGTAAAAACAATTCAATGGCAGTGAATCCAGGATCAGAAAGATTAAAACATCCTCAGAGGTCACCCACTTCTTTCTTGGGGTCTAGATGTCAGGATGTTACAGAAGTAGAAAACTCTACACAGGCTGCTCCTATAGTCATTTCCCTCCCCTATCACACGCTCAGTAGGGATACTACACAAAATCTACGTAGGCTCCAAACTTCCCCCTTGCCACACCTATTCTGTTGGACACTAGTTATTATTAGAATCTTCCATAGTTTTCATTTCTTTCTCATTTTTTTTTCCAAACTCATCTATCCAGAGACACAACAAAGTCTTCTAATATCTAACATTTACAATTCAAACAAGACCTATTATTTTGATTAATCTCCAATAGTGAAAAAAAGTTTTATTGATTAGATCTATTGCCTAATTTGCTGCTTCTTTTACTAATAACACACAAGGCATTACAAGTTCACAGGTTGGAAAGATAGGTTTTAATGTTGTGAGACGCATGTTTTTGTATAAATGATAAGCAAGTGAAAGACAAAATTATTATTTATTAAACTATAGACTATTCTAAGGTAAAAAAAATCATACAAACATTAGAGGTAAATCTTGAATACATCTGGTTTAGATGACCTGCACATGTGATGTATAGTACCTATTTATTTTAATAGTGATAGTAGCTTGAGGTATGGCATTTTTAGTCAAGTCGTCCTAGCCTGATTAGAGGGCTATGGAGAGTAAAATGAAGAGATGGAAGAGGGTAGGTAGATTGACACCATCTGGGGGTTAGATTAGTGTAGGGGGTTAGATTAGTGTAGGAGATTAGTGGAGGAGCTATTTAGCCCCTCCTACAACTCCAGGTTACTTTTTAACATTCTAATTGTGGTCGGAGCTTTCTCTCTAGTGATAGCACCTTGAGGTATGGCATTTTTATTTATGTCATCCTAGCCTGAATAGAGGCCAAAAAGTACAACGTAGTAGACAATTGGATAGGGAAACCCTGGAATGTTTGAAGATTTAATTGGTAGGGTATATGTACATGGCAATCAAAGGAGAAGGAAGATTAATGGTCTGCAAGGGGTACGATACAGCATGCAAGGGGTAAATGTATGTTGTATGGTAAGGCTCGGCATGCAAGGGGTATGTTATGGTATGAAATGGCTCTGCATGCAAGGGGAACACAGTGGTATGGTATGGTGCTGCATGCAAGAGGCACGTTTATGGAATGCCGTGGCTCAGTATGAGAGCGGTATGGCATGGCTCAGCATATAAGGGGAATGTACTGGTAAGGCAATGCTTGGCATACAAAGGGTATGTTATGCCATGATATAGCTTGGTGTGCTGCAGCAAACATTATAGTTTGGCATGCCTTGGCTTTTAAGCAAAATGTTATGGTATTGCATGGTTTATGATATGGTACAACATGGCTCGGCATGCAAGGGGTATGGTAGGGTATGACATGGCTCAACATGCAAGGGGTACGGTAGGGTGTGACATGGCTCAGTGTGGAAGGGATATGATAGGGTATGACATGGCTCGGCATGGAAGGGATACAGTAAGGTATGACATGGCTCAGCATGGAAGAGAAATGGTAGGGTATGATATGACTTTTCCTGCAGGCAGAGCAGATAGGTTTAGGGGCCAAATAATAAACTACCTAGGAGATTAGTAACTCTGCTGAAAGAGAAAGGACAGCGGCTGCCATGAGGAGTGAGGCTGCCCGGAGCAGCTGCATGAGGAGCTAGGCTGCCAAGAAGAGGGAGGATGCCATGAGCAGGAGGAGTGAGGCTGTCATGAGTAGTGAGGAAGGCCACCAGGAGCAGTAAGAGGAGCAAGGCCACCAGGAGGAGCGGGGCTGCCATAGGTCTGCCAGGAGCAGCAGGAGGAGTGAGAAAATCAGGAGAAGAAAGGCCATCAGGAGGAGCAAGGGTGCCATAGGTCTGCCAGGAGCAGCAGAAGGAGTAAGGAAATCAGGAGAAGCAAGGCCATTAGGAGGAGCAAGGCTGCCACTCCTGGCAGGAGGAAAAAATGCTGTTACAATGCTGCGGGAGTGGCAGCAAGAGCGAAGCTACAAGGAGCAGCAGGAGGAGCAAGGCCGCCAGGAGGAGTGAAGCTGACATGAGTGGCAGGAGGAGTGAAGCTGCCACAAGGCTGCCAGGAGTGGCAGGAAGAGCTAAACTTCCAGGTGCAGCAGGAGGAGGGAGGAAGGCATGAGGCTACCAGGAGCAGCAGGAGGATTGAGGCTGCCAGGAACAGTAGGAGTAGTGGGGTAGCCAAGAGACTGCAAGGAGCAGCAGGAGGAGTGGGCAGACACAAGGCTTAAAGGAGGACTGGGGCTGCCATGAAGCTGTCAGAAGCAGAAGGAGTAGGGCACCCAGAAGGATGAGGCTGTCAGAAGCAGCAGGAGTGGGGCAGCTAAGAGGCTGCCAGGAGCAGCAGGAGGAGTAGGGCAGTCACAAGGCTGTCAGGAGCAGCATGGGGAGTTGTGCAGGAGGAGTGGGGCAGCCATGAGAAGTGAGGCTGCCAGGAGCAGGCGGTGATTTGAGTCTGCCCAGAGGTACGGGCCATCACAAAGCTGCAACGAGGCTGCCAGAAGGCAGAAATGAGGCTACCAGGAGCAACAGGAGGAGTGAGGCTACCATTAGCAGTAGGAGGAGAGAGGCCACCATGAGCAACAGGAGGAGAGAGGCCATCATGAGCAGCAGTAGGGGAAAGGCTGCCATGAGGCTGCCAGGAGGAGTGTGGCCCCCAGGAAAAGAAGTAAGAGGTAGGCCGCCAATAGAAGCAAAAGAAGGAGGCTTCAAGGAGCAGCAGGAGGAGGGAAGCAGCAAGAAGCAGCTGGAATAGGGAGGCTGCAAGGAGGAGGGAAGCCATCAGGAGGCTGGCAGGAGGTTGTCAGGAGCAGCAGGAGGAGGGAGGCTGCCAGAAGGAGCAAGGCCACCATGAGTACCAGGAGGAGCGAGGCTGACATGAGATGCAGGAGGAGAAAAGCTACCATGAGCAGAAGGAGGAGGGATGCTTCCAGGTGCAGCATGAGGAAGGAGGCTGTCAGACGGTTGCTAGTAACAGCAGGAGGAGCAAGGCTGTCAGGAGGAGCGAGATCAAAGCAGTAGGCAGACAGAAACAGAAAGGGGGAGTGAGGCCGCCAGAATCACCAGGGGGAGCCTGGCTGTCAGGAGCAGCAGGGGAAATGAGGCCAATGGGAGAAGCAGGAGGAAGGAGGCTGCAAGGAGCCACAGGAGGAGGGAGGCTACTAGGAGGCTGACAGGAGACCACTAGGAGGCTGCCAGGAGGAGCAAGGCCACCAGGAGCCTGCCAGGAGGCACGAGATTGCCAGAAGGCTGCCAGGAGGAGCAAGACCGCCAGGAGGCTGCCAGGAGGCATTAGTTAACCAGAAGGCTGCCAGGAGGAGCGAGATCACCAGGAGGCTACAAGGAGAGGCAAAGATGCCATGTGCAGAGGGAGGAGAGAGGCAAGAGGCTGCCATGAGAAGCAAAGAAGACTGCCAGAAGCAGAAGGAAGAGGGATGTTGCAAGGAGCAGCAGGAGGAGGTAGGCTGTCTGGAGGTTTCCAGAAGAAACTGGAGGAGCAAAGCTGCCATGAGGCTGCCAGAAGTGGCAAGGGGAGTGTGGCCCCAAGAGCAGTAGGCTGCAAGGATCAGTAGGAGGAGGGAGGCTGTTAGCATGAGGGAGGCAACCAGGAAGCTGCAAGGAGGCTGCAAGGAGCAGCAAGAGGAAGGAGATCATCAGAAGTACCAGGGGGAGCAAGACTGCAAGAAGCAGCAGGGGGAGTGAAGTGGCCAGGAGAAGGTGAGGCTGCTAGGAGAAGCAAGAGGAGGGAGGCAATCAGGAGCAGCTAGAGGTGCAAGGTTGCCAGGAGTCTACCAGGAGGAATGAGACCATCGGGAGGCTTCCAGGAGGAACAAGGCTTCCAGGAGGCTGCCACGAGGAGCAAGGAGCGAGGCTTCCATGAGCAACAGGAGGAGAGAGGTTGCCATGAGCAGAAGGAGGAGAGAGGCTGCAAGGAGCAGCAGGAGGTGGGAGGCTGCCTTGAGCAGCAGGAGGTGGGATGTTGCCAGGAACAGCAGGAGGAGGGAGCATGCTAGGAGGCTGCCAGGAGGATCAAGTCCACCATGAGTAGCAGGAGGAGCAAGGCTGCCATGAGATGCAGGAGGAGAGAGGTCATCATGAGATGAAGGAGGAGGGAGGCTGCCAGGAGCAGCAGGAGCAAAGAGGCTGTCAGGCAGTTGCCAGGAACAGCAGGATGAGCAACGCTGTCAGGAGGAGATATGCCACCAGGAGGCTGCTACTATTATCAAGGTCGACAGAAGGCTGCCAGGAGGAGCAAGGCTTTCATGAGCAGCAGGGGGAGTGAGACTGCCAGAGACTGCCAGGGAGTGAGGCCATCAGGAGCAGCAGGAGGAGGAAGGCTGCCAGGAGGAGGGAGCATGCCAGGAACAGCAGAAAGAGGGAGGCTGCCAGAATGAGCGAGGCTGAATTGAGGCCCCAGGAACCACAAGTGGAAGTGAGGCCACCTGAAGCACCAAGGGGAGCAAGGCTACCATGAGCAGCAGGGGGATTGAGGCCACCAGGAGCAGCAGAAGGAGGGAGGCTGCAAGGAGCAGCGGGAGGAGAGAAGCTGAGAGGAGGAGGGAAGCTGTAAAAAGCAGCAGAAGGTGGGTGGCTGCCAGCAGGCTGCAAGGAGGAGTAGGGCCACCATGAGCAGCAGGACAAGCAAGGCTGCCATGAGATGCAGAAGGAGGGAAGCTACCAGGAGCAGCAGGAGGACGAAGGCTGTCAGGTGGTTGGTAGAAACAGAAGGATGAGCAAGGCTGTAAAGAGGAGCAGGGCCACCAGGAGGCTGCCAGGAGGAGTGAGGTCACCATAATGCTGCCAGAAGGAGCAAGGCTTCCATGAGCAGCAGGGGGAGATAGGCCACCATGAGCACCAGGGAGAGTGTGGCTGCCAGAGTAGCAGGGGGAGTGAGGCCATCAGGAGCAGCAGGAGGAGGGAGGCTGACAGGAGCAACAGGAGGGGAGAGGCTGCCGGGAGGGGGAAGGCTATCAGAAGCAACAGGAGGAAAGAGGCTACAAGGAGGAGGGAGGCCACCAGGAGGCTGCCACGAGGAGCGAGGCTGCCAGGAGGCATGAGATCACCAGAAGGTTGCCAGGAGGAGCGGGACCACCAGGAGGCTTTAAGAAGGAGCAATGATGCCATGAGCAGCAGGAGGAGTGAGGCCTCCAAGAGAAGCAGGAGGAGAAAGGCAAGAGGCTGCCATGACAAGCAGGAAGAGGGAGACTGCAAGAGCAGAAGGAAGATGGTTATTGCAAGGAGCAGAAGGAGGAGGAGGCTGACATGAGGCTGCCACCAGCGGCAGGGGAAGCAAGGCCGCCGGAGGCACCATGCGGAGCAAAGCTGCCAGGAGCAGCAAGGGGAGTGATTCAGCCAAGAGCAGCAGGGTGAGAAAGACTGCCAGGAGGAGGAAGGCCAACAGGAGGCTGCATGGAGGATGCAAGGAGCAGCAAAGGAGGCCACCAGAAGTACCAGGGGGAGCGAGACTGCAAGGAGCAGTAGGGCAGTGAAGCTACCAGGAGAAGCAGGTTGAGTGAGACTGCCACGAGCAGAATGAGGAGGGAGGGTGCCAGGAGAAGGGAAACCCCATGTAGCAGTAAAAGGAGCAAGGTCGCCAGGAGTCTACCAGGAGGAATGAGTACATCAAGAGCACTCCAGGAGGAACAAGGCCACCAGAAGGCTGCCTGGAGGAACAAGGCTGCAAGGAGACTGCCATGAGGATCAAGGCTAACATGATCAGCAGGAGGAGTGAGGCTTCCATGAGCAAAAGGAGGAAAGAGGCTGCCATGAGCAGAAGGAAATGAGAGGCTGCAATTAGCAGCAGGAGGAGGGAGGCTTTCAGGATATTTCTAGGAAAAGCAGGAGGAGCAAGCCTGCCAGGAGGAGCGAGGTTTCCAGGAGGTCGGCAGGAGGAGCGAGGCTGCCAGTAGGCTTTCAGGAGGAGCGAGGTGGCCAAGAGGCTGCCAGGAGGCTTGAGATCGCCAGAAGGCTGCCAGATGGAGTGAGACCACCAGGAGGTTTTCAGGAGGAACAAGGCCACTATGAGCAGCAGGAGGAGAGATCCAAGAGTCTGCCATGAAAAGCAGGAGAGAGACTGCCAGGAGCAGCAGGAGGAGACATGTTGCAAGGAGCAGCATGAGGAGTGAAGCTGTCAGGAGATGTCCACTAGCAGCAGGAGGAGCTCGTCTTTCAGGAGATGAAGGAGGAGGGAGGCTGCAAGGAGGAGGGAGGCTGCCAATAGGCTTCCAGGAGTCTGCAAGTAGGAGAAGGAGGAAGGAGGACTTAAGGAACAGCAGGAGGAGGTAGGCCACCAGGAGGCTGTAAGGAGGAGCAAGGCCCACAGGAGGCTGCAAGGAGAAGAAGGAGGGAGGCTGTGAGGAGGTTTCCAGGAACAGCAGGAGGAGGGAGGCTACCAGGAGGAGAGAGGCTACAATGAGGCTGCCAGGAATGTCATGGGGAGTGAGGCCACCAGATGCACCAGGGGGAGAAAAGCTGCCAGGAAAAGTAGGGGAAGTGAGGCAGCCAGGGAATGCAGGAATAGTGAGGTTGCCACTAGCAGCTGAAGGAGGGAGGCTGCTAGGAGGATTAAGGATTCCAGGAGCAGAAGGAGGTGGGAGGCTGCCAGGAGGCTTCCAGGAGCAGCAGGAGGAGAGAGGCCTCAATAAGCAGCAGAAGGATAGAGGCCAACATGATGCTACCAGGAAAAATGAGGCTACCAGGAGACTGCCAGGAGGAATGAGGCCACCAACAGGCTGAATGGAGAAGCAAGTCCACCATGAGCAGCATGAGGAGTGAGGCTGCCAGGAGCATCAAAAGTAGGGAAGCTAGAAACAGCAGGAGGAGCAATGCTGCAAGGAGGAGCTAGGCTGCCGGGAGGCCAGAAGGAGGAGCGAGGACGCCAGAAGTCTGTCAGGAGGAGCAAGGCCACAAGTGTCTGCAGAAAGAGTGAGATCGTCAGGAGGCTGCCAGGAAAAACAAGGCCACCAGGAGGCTAATAGGAGGAATAAGGCTGCCAAGAAGCTTCCAGCAGGAACAAGGCCGCCAGTAGGCTGCAAGGAGGAACAAGGCTGAAAGCAGCAAGGCAACCATGAGCAGCAGGAGGAGTGAGTCTGCCATGAGAAGCACGAGTAGAGAGGCTGCAATGAACAGTAGGAGGAAAGAGGCTTTCAGTAGGTTTCTAGGAGCAGCAGGAGGAGCAAGGTTTCCCGGATGAACGAGGTTGCGAGGAGGCTAGCACAGGGGCGAGGCTGCCAGGAAGCTTTAAGTAGGAGTGAGGCCACCGGGAGGCTGCCAGGATGAGGAGTGCTGCCATGAGAAGTAGGAGCTATTAGGCTGCCATGAGAAGCAAGAGGAGAGAAGTGAGAGGTGTCCATGACAAGCAGGAGGAGGGATGTTGCAAGTAGAAAGAGGAAGAGGGAGACTGCCAAGATGCTGCCATGAGCAGCAGGAGGAGGGAGACTGTAAGGAGTTTATCAGGTGCAGCAGGATAAGCAAGGCTAACAAGAGGAGTGAGGCTGCCATGAGGCTGCCAGGAGTGGCATAAGGAGCAAGGCTGCCAGATGCACCAGAGGGAGAAAAGCTGCCATGAGTAGAAGGAGTGAGGCTGCTAAAAGCAGCAGGAGGAGGGAGGCTGCCATTAGGAGAGAGGTTGACAGGAATAAAAGGAGGAGGGAGGATGCCAGGAGGAGGAAGGCTGCCAGAAGGCTGCCAGGAGCAGAAGGAAGAGGGAGGCCTCAAGAAGCACAAAAAGAGAGGGTACCAGGAGGCTTCCAGGAGGAGTTGGAAGAGGGAGACTGAAAGGAGCAGCAGGAGGAGGGAGGCTGCCAAGAGGAGGGAGGCCAGTAGCAGCAGGAGGAGTGAGGCTTCCATGAGTCAAAAGGAGGAGAGGATTCCATGAGAAGCAGGAGGGGAGAGGCTGCCATGAGCAGCAGGAGGAGGCGGCTTTCAGGAGGTTTCTAGGAACAGAAGGAGAAGCAAGGCAGCCAGGAGTAGCAAGGTTGCCAGAAGGCCCGTCAGGAGGAGCACAGTTGCCAGAAGGCTTTCAAGAGGAGCAAGGCCACCAGGAGGCTGCTAGGAGGAGCAATGATCACCAGAAGGCTTCCATGAGGAGCGAGACCACCAGCAGGCTTCCAGGGGGGGCAGGAGAACAGAGGCAAGAAGCTGTCATGACAAGCAGGAAGAGGGAGACTGGAAGGAGCAGCAGGAGGAGGGATGTTGCAAGGATCAGTAGGAAGAGGGAGGCTACCAAGAGGCTGCAAGTAGGCTGCCAGGAGCAGCAGGAGGAGAGATGCTGTCATGAGGTTTCAAGGTGCAGCAGGAGACGCAAGGCTTCCAGAAGGAAAGAGGCTACCATGAGGCTGCAAGGAGCAGCAGGGGAAGTGAGGCAGCCAGAAGAAGCAGGAAGAGTGAGATTGCCAGGACAAGCAGGAGGAGGGAGGCTGCAAGAAGGAGGGAGACTGCCATGAGCAAAAGGAGAAGGGAGGCATTCATGAGGTTTCTAGGATTAGCAGGAGGAGCAAGGATGCCAGGAGGAGAGGGTTGCAAGGAGACCAAGCAGGAGGAGAGCGCTTGCCAGAAGGCTTTCAGGAGGAGCAAGTCTACCAGGAGGCTGCTAGGAGGAGCGAGATCACCAGACGGCTTCCAGGAGGAGCAAAACCAATGGCAGGTTCCTAGGAGGAGCAAGGCCACCATGAGCAGCCAGAGGAACGAGGAAGCCACATGCAGCAGGAGGGGAGAGGCTGTCAGGAGGTTTCCAGGAGCAGCAGGAGGTGCAATGCTTTTAGAAGGAAAGAGGCTACCATGAAGCTGCCAGGAGCAGCAAGGGGAATGAGGCAGCCAGGAGCAGTAGGAAGAGTGAGATTGCCAGGAGAAGCAGGAGTAGTGAGGCTGCCCGGAGGAGGCAGGCTGACTGGAGGCTTCCAGTAGCAGCAGGAGGAGCAAGACTTCTAAGAGCAAAAGGAGGAAAGAGGTTGAGATGCAGGAGGAGAGAGGCTGCCATGAGCAGCAGAATGAGAGAAGCTGCCATGAGTAGCTGCCATGAGGAGGCTTTCAGGAGGTTTCTAGGAACATGAGGAGGAGCAGGGCTGCAAGGAGGATCAAGGTTGCCAGGAGGCCTGGCAGAAGGAGCGTGGATGCCAGAAGGCTTTTAGGAGGAGCAATGACACTAGGAGGCTGCGAAAGGGAGCGAGATCACCAAAAGGCTTCCAGGTTAAGTGAGACCACCAGCAGGATTCCAGGAGGAGTAAGACCACCATGAGACTTCAAGGAGGTTTCCAGGGGCAGCAAGAGGAGGGAGGCTATCAGGAGGTTTCCAGGATCAGCAGGAGAAGCAAGGTTACGAGAAGGAAAGAGGATGCCATGAGGCTGCCAGGAGCAGCAGGAGGAGTGAAGCAGCCAGGAGCAGCAGGAAGAGTGAGATTGCCAGGATAAGCAGAAGGAGGGAGGCTGCCATGAGCAAAAGGATGAGGGAGGCTGCCAGGAGGTTGCCATTAGCAGGAGTAGGAGGGTGGCCTCATGGAGCAGCAGAATACTTGAGGTTTCCAGGAAAAAAGAGGCTACCAGGAGGAATGAGGTCACCAGGAGCATGCCAGGAGGAGCAAGGCTGCCATGAACAGCAGGAGGATTGAGGCTGCCATTATTAACAGGAGGGGAGATGCTGCAATATAAAGCAGGAGGAGGGAGGAGGCCAGAAGCATTAAGAGGAGGGAAGCTGTCTGAAGGTTGCTAGAAACAGCAGGATGAGCAAGGCCAGCATTGACTAGCGAGGCTGCCAGGAGGCTGTCAGGAGGAGGTAGGCCACCAGGAGGCTACCAGGAGGAGCATGGCCACCATGAGAAGCTGAATGAGAGAGGCTACCTTGAGCATCAGGAGGTGGAAGGCTGCCGTGAGCAGCAGGATGAGGGTTATTGCCAGGAACAGAAGGAAGAGGGAGCATGCTAGGAGGCTTCCAGGAGAATCAAGGCCACTATGGGCAGCAGGAGGAGCAAGGCTTTCATGAGATGCAAGAGGAGGGAGGCTTTCATGATGTTTCTAGGAGAAGCAGGAGAAGCAAGTCTGCCAAGAGGAGCAACGCTGCCTGGAGGCTTTCAGGAGGACTGAGGCCACCAGGAGGCTGCTAGGAGGCACAAGATAACCATAAGACTACAATGAGGAGTGAGACCACCAGGAGGCTTCCAGGAGGAGCAAGGCCACCATGAGCAGCAGAATGAGTTAGGCTATCCCCCAGCAGCAGGAGGAGAGCCAAAAGGCTGCCATGACAAGCAGGAGGAGGGAGACTGCCAGGAGCAGCAGGAGGAGGGTTGTTGCCAGAAGCAGCAGGAGGAGGGAAGCTGTCAGGACATTTCCTGGAGCAGTAGGAGGAATGAGGCTTCCATGAGGCTTTAAGGAATTGCAGGTGGAGTGAGGCCACAAGATGCGCAAGGCAAAGCGAAGCTGCCAGGAACAACAGGGGAAATAAGGCAGCCAGGAGCAGCAGGAGGAGTGAGGCTGCCGGGAGCAGCAGGAGGAGGGAGGCTGCAAAGAGGAGGGAAACTGCCAGGAGCAGAGGGAGGAGGGATGCTGCCAGGAGGCTACCAAATAAATTTAGGCTGCCAGGAGGCTGCCAGGAGGAGCAATGATGCTAGCAGCTTTCCAGGTAAAATGTGGCCGCAGTAGGTTTCCAGGAGGAGTGAGGTCGCCAGGAGGCTACCAGGAGGCACGAGGTATCCAGGACGCTTCCAAGAGGCTGACAGAAGGCTGCAATGAGCAGCAGGATGAGGAAGTACACAAGGAGCAGCAGGAGGAGGGTGGCTGCCAGGAGGCTGCCAGGAGTTGCGAGGCAACAAGGAGGAGTGAGGCCATCTGAAGGCTTCCTAAAACATATAGGTTGCCGAGAGGCTTCCAGGTAAAATTAGGTGACCAGGAGGTTGCCAGGAGGTTGCCAGGAGGAGTAAGGTTGCCAGGAGGCTACCAGCAGGCACAAGGTCACCAGGAGGCTTCCAAGAGGCTGACAGAAGGCTGCAATGAGCAGCAGGATGAGGAAGTACACAAGGAGCAGCAGGAGGAGGGTGGCTGCCAGGAGTTGCTAGGCAACAAGGAGGAGTGAGGCCATCTGGAGGCTTCCTAAAACATCTAGGTTGCCGAGAGGCTTCCAGGTAAAATTAGGTGACCAGGAGGTTGCCAGGAGGTTGCCAGGAGGAGTAAGGTTGCCAGGAGGCTACCAGCAGGCATGATGCTGCCAGGAGGCTTCCAACAGGAACAAGTCCACCAGGAGGCTGCCAGGGGGTTAAATGCAGCAAGGAGGCTATCACAAGAAGCAACA
Organism: Discoglossus pictus; assembly: GCA_027410445.1. Taxonomy (NCBI): domain Eukaryota; kingdom Metazoa; phylum Chordata; class Amphibia; order Anura; family Alytidae; genus Discoglossus; species Discoglossus pictus. Next base: position 1,847,813 of record JAPZIH010000013.1, on the reverse strand, counting down.
CCACCATGAGCAAAAGGAAAAGAGAGGCAAGAGGCTGCCATGACAAGCAGGAGGATGGAGAATGCTTTGAGAAGCAGGTGGAGGGATGTTTCGATAGGAGGCTGTCAGGAGGATTCCAGGAGCAGCAGGAGGAGCAAGGCTACTAGAAGGAATGAGGCTGCCATGAGGCTGCCAGGAGCAACAGGTGGAGTGAGGCAGCCAGGAGCAGCAGGAAGAGTGAGATTGCCAGAGTAAGCAGGAGGAGGGAGTCTGCTAGAAGGAGAGAGGCTGCAATGAGCAGCAGGAGGAGGGGGGCTTTAAGGAGGTTTCTAGGAAAAGCAGGAGGAGCAAGGTTGCCAGGAAAAGCGAGGTTGACAGGAGGCTCAACAGGAGGAGTTTGGCAACCAGGGGTCTTTCAGGAAGAGCAAAGCCACCAGGAGGCTGCAAGTAGGAGTGATATCACCAGATGGCTGGCAGGAGGAGTGAGACCAACACCATGCTTCCAGGAAGAGAAAGGCCAACATGAGCAGCAGGAGGAGTGAAGCCATCACGAGCAACAGGAGGAGAGAGGCAAGAGACTGCCATGACAAGCAGAAAGAGGGATACTACAAGGAGCAACAGGTGGAGTGAAGTTTCCATGAGCAACAGGAGGAGAGAAGTTTCAATGAGAAGCAGGAGGAGAGAGGCTTCCATGAGCAGCAGGGTGGCTTTCAGAAGATTTCTAAGAACAGCATGAGGAGTAAGGCTACATGGAGGAGCAAGGTTGCCAGGAGAACTGGCAGGAGGCGCGCAGTTGCCAGAAGGCTTTCAGAAGGAGTGAGGCCATCAGGAGGCTGCTAGGAGGAGCAAGAAAACCAGAAGGCTTCCAGGAGGAGCGAGACCACCAGCAGGCTTCCAGCAGGAGCTAGGCCACCATGAGCAGCAGGAGGAGAGATGCAAGTGGCTGCCATGACAAGCAGGAAAAGGAAGACTGCAATAAGCATTAGAAGGAGGCATGTTGCAAGGAGCAGCAGGAGGAGTGAGGCCATCAGAAGGCTGCTAGGAGGAGTGGGATCACCAGAAGGCTTCAAGGAAGAGTGAGACCACCAGCAGGCTTCAAGGAGGAGCAAAGCCACCATGAGCAGCAGGAGGAGAAGCAGGAAGAGGGAGAATGCGAGGAGCAGCAGGAGGCAGGATTTTGAAATGAGCAGTTGGAAGAGGGAGGCTTCCAAGAGGCTGTAAGGAGGCTTCCAGGAGCAGCAGAAGAGAGGGTGTCAGAAGGTTTATAGGATATTTAGGAGGATCAAGGCTTCCAGAATGAAAGAGGCTGCCATGAGACTGCCAGGAGAAGCAAGTGGATTGAGGCAGCCAGGAAGAGTGAGATTGCCAGGAGAAGAAGGAGGAGGGAGGCTGCCTGAAGGAGGCAGGCTGCCCGGAGTCTGCCAGTAGTACCAGGAGGAGCAAGGTTTCCATGAGCAATAGGAGGATAGAGGCGTCCATGAGAAGCAGGAGGAGAGAGGCTGCCATGAACAGCAGGAGGAGGGAGGCTTTCAGGAGGTTTCTAGGAACACCAGGAGAAGCAAGGCTGCCAGGAAAAGTGAGGTTGCCAGGAGGCTCAGCACAAGGAGTTTGACCACCAGGTAGGTTTCAGGAAGAGCAAGGCCACCAGGAGGCTACCAGTAGGAGCGATATCACCAGATGGCTGCCAGGAGGAGCGAGACCAACACCAGGCTTCCAGGGAGAGAAAGGCCACCATGAGCAGCAGGAGTAGTGAGGCCGCAATGAGTAGCAGGAGGAGATAAGGCAAGAGGCTGCAATGACAAGCAGAAAGAGGGATACTGCCAGGAGCAACAGGTGAAGCAAAGATTCCATGAGTAACAGGAGGAGAGAGGTTTCCATGAGAAGCATAGGCAGAGATGCTGTCATGAGCAGCAGGAGGATGGTAGCTTTCAGGAGATTTCTAAACACAGCAGGAGGAGCAAGGCTGCCAGGATGAGCAAGGTTGCCCGGAGGCAAAGCAGGAGGAGTGCAGTTGCCAGAAGGCTTTCAGGAGGAGTGAGGCCACTAGGAGGCTGCTAGGAGGAGCAAGAACACCAGAAGGCTGCCAAGAGGAGCAAGACCACCAGCAAGCTTCCAGGAGGAGCTAGGCTACCATTAACAGCAGGAGGAGTGAGGCCACCACGAGCAGCAGGAGGAGAGAGGCAAGAGGCTGCCTCAATGGGTGGAAGTTGAATGCAGGGAGCAGTAGGAGGAGGCATGTTGCAAGGAGCAGCAGGAAGAGCGAGTCCACCAGAAGGCTGCTAGGAGGAGTGAGACCAACACCAGGCTTCCAGGGAGAGAAAGGCCACCATGAGCAGCAGGAGTAGTGAGGCCGCAATGAGTAGCGGGAGGAGAGAGGCAAGAGGCTGCAATGACAAGCAGAAAGAGGGATACTGCCAGGAGCAACAGGTGAAGCAAAGTTTCCATGAGCAACAGGAGGAGAGAGGTTTCCATGAGAAGCATAGGCAGAGATGCTGTCATGAGCACCAGGAGGATGGTAGCTTTCAGGAGATTTCTAAACACAGCAGGAGGAGCAAGGCTGCCAGGATGAGCAAGGTTGCCAGGAGGCAAAGCAGGAGGAGTGCAGTTGCCAGAAGGCTTTCAGGAGGAGTGAGGCCACTAGGAGGCTGCTAGGAGGATCAAGAACACCAGAAGGCTGCCAAGAGGAGCAAGACCACCAGCAAGCTTCCAGGAGGAGCTAGGCCACCATGAGCAGCAGGAGGAGTGAGGCCACCACGAGCAGCAGGAGGAGAGAGGCAAGAGGCTGCCTCAATAGGTGGAAGTTGAATGCAGGGAGCAGTAGGAGGAGGCATGTTGCAAGGAGCAACAGGAAGAGCGAGTCCACCAGAAGGCTTCCAGGAGGAGTGAGACCACCAGCAGGCTTCCAGGAGCAGCAAGGCCACCATGAGCAGAAGGAAGAGAGAGGCAAGAGTCTTCCATAACAAGCAGGAAGAGGAAGACTGCAAGGAGCAGCAGGAGAAGGGATGTTGCAAGGAGCAGTAGGAAGAGGGAGGTTATGAAGAAGCTGCAAGGAGGCTGCCAGGAGCAGAAAGAGGAGAGAGGGTGCCAGGAGGAGGGAGGCTGCCAGGAGGCTGTCAGCAACAGGATGTGGGAGGCTGCAAGGAGCAGTAGAAGCAAGGTCGCCAGGAGTCTACCAGGAGGAATAAGGACGTCAGGAGCAGTCCAGGAGGAACGAGGCCAGCAGGAAGCTGCCAGGAGTAACAAGGCCACAAGGAGGCTGCCACAAGGATCAAGGCTACCATAAGCAGCAGGAGGAGTGAGGCGTCCATGAGCAACAGGAGGAGAGATGCTGCAATGAGCAAAAGGAGGAGATAGGCTACAATGAGCAGCAGGAGGAGAGAGGCTTTCAGGATGTTTCTAGAAATAGCACGAGGAGCCAGCCTGCTATGAGGAGAGAGGTTTCCATGAGGCCTTCAGTAGGAGAGAACCTGCCAGGAGGCTTTAATGAGGACAGAGGCTGCCAGGAGGCTGCAAGGAGGAGTGAGACCACCAGGAGGATTCTAGGAGGAGCAAGGCCACCAGAAGCAGCAGGAAGGGGGATACCACCATGAGCAGCAGGAGGAGAGAGCCGAAAGGCTGCCATTACAAAAAGGAGGAGGGAGGCTATCAGGAAATTTCCAGGAGCAGTAGGAGAAGTGAAGCTACCATGAGGCTTCCAGGTATGGCAGGGGGAGTGAGGCCACAAGATACACGAGGCAGAGCAAAGCTGCCAGGAGCAGCAGGGGGAGTCAGGCGGCAAGGAGCAGCAGGAGGAGGGAGGCTGCCAGGAGGATGCAAGGAGCTGCAGGAGGAGGGAGGACTTAAGTAGCAGCAGGAGAATATAGGTCGCCAGGAGGCTGCAAGGAGGAGCAAGGCCAACAGAAAGCTGCAAGAAAAAATGAGGCCAACAGGAGGCTGCCAGGAGTAGCGGGTTTGCCAGGAGGCTAACAGGAGGTATGAGGCCAACAGAAGGCTGCCAGGAGCAATGAGACTGCCTGGAGGCTGCCAGTAGGAATCAAGGCCACAAGGAGGCTGCCACAAGGAGAAAGGACACCATGAGCAGCAGGAAGAGCGAAGCTTCCAATAACAACAGGCAGAGAAAGACAGCCATGAGAAGAAGGAGGAGAGTGGCTGCAATGAGCAAAATGAGGAGGGAGGCTTTCACAATGTTTCTAGGAACAGCATGAGGAGCAAGGATGCCAGAAGGAGCAAGGTTGCCAGGAACCCGTTAGTAGGAGCGCCAGAAGGCAACCAGGAGGAGTGAGACCACCAGCAGGCTTCCAGGATTAGCTAAGCCAACATGAGCAGCAGGAGCAAAGAGGCAAGAGGGTGCAATGACAAGCATGAAGAGGAAGACTGCAAGGAGGAGCAGGAGGAGGGATGTTGCAAGGAGCAATAGGAAGATGGAGGCTACCAAGAGGCTGCAAGGAGGCTGCCAGGAGCAGCAGGAGTAAAGTGCCTGTCAGGAGGTTTCAAAGAGCAGCAGGAGGAACAAGGATTTCAGAAGGAAAGAGGCTGCCATGAGGCTGCCAGAAGCAGCAGGTGGAGTGAGGAAGCAATGAGCAGCAGGAAGAGGGTTATTGCCAGGAGAAGCAGGAGGAGGGAGGCTGCAATGAGCAAAAGGAGGAGGGAGGCTGCCAGGAGGAGGCAGGCTGCCAGGAGACTGCCAGTAGGAGCCAGCAGGAGCAGGGCTGCCATGAGCAGCAGGAGGAGTGAGGCTGCCATTAGCAAAAGGACTAGAGAGGCTGCAATGAGTAGCAGGAGGGGGGTGGCTGCCAAGGGCATCAAGAGGATGAAAGCTTTCACGAGGTTGCTAGAAACAGCAGGATGAGCAAGGCCAGCATTGTGGAGCGAGGCTGCCAGGAGGCTGTCAGGAGGAGGTAGGCCACCAGGAGGCTGTCAGGAGGAGCGTGGCCACCATGAGAAGCAGGAGGAAAGAGGCTAGCTTGACCATAAGGAGGTGGAAGGCTGCTGTGAGCAGCAAGAGGTAGGATGTTGCCAGCAACAGCAGGAACAGGGTGCATGCTAGGGGGCTGCCAGAAGGATCAAGGCCACCATGAGCAGCACTTGTAGCAAGGCTGCCATGAGATGAAGGAGAAGAGAGGCTGCCATGAGCAGTAGGAGGATGGAGGCTGCCAGGAGCAGCAGGAGGTGCAATGCTGCCAGGAAGAGTAAGGCCACCAGGAGGCTGCCAGGAGGAGTGAGGTCACCAGAAGGCTGCCAGGAGAAGCAAGGCTTTCATGAGCAGGAGGGGGAGTGATGTCACCAGAAGCACCAGTGGGAGAGTGGCTGCCAGGAGTTGCAGGGGGAGTGAGGCCACAAGGAGCAGTAGGAGGAGGAAGGCTGACAGGAGCAGCAGGAGGAGAGAGGCTGCAAGCATAAGGGAGGCCATCAGGAGGCAGCCAAGAGGAGAAGGAGGGAGGCTGCAAGGAAGAGGGAGGCTGCCAGGAAGCTGCCAGCAGCAGGGGGAATGAATCCACCAGGAGAAGCAGGTTGAGTGAGGCTGCCAGAAGCAGAAAGAGGAGGGAGGGTGCCTGGAGGAGGAAGGCTGTGAGGAGGCTGCCAGCAGCAGTAGGATGAGGGAGGCCGCAAGGAGCAGTAGGAGGCGCAAGGTCACCAGGAGTCTACCAGGGGGAATGAGGACATCAGGAGCAGTCCAGGAGGAATGAGGCCAACATGAAGCCATGAGTAACAAGGCGCAAGGAGGCTGCCTCGAGGATCAAGGCTACCATGAGCAGCAGGAGATGTGAGGCTTCCATGAGCCACAGGAGGAGAGAGGCTGCAATGAGACAAAAGGAGGAGAGAGGATGCAATGAGCAGCAGGAGGATGGAGGCTTTCAGGATGTTTCTAGGAAAAGCATGAGGAGCAAGCCTGCAAGGAGGACCAAGGTTTTCAGGAGGCCAGCAGGAGTAGCAAGCCTGCCAGGAGGCTTCCAGGAGGAATGAGGCCACCAGGAGGCTTTCAGAAGGATTGAGGCTGCCATGAGGGTGGCATGAGGGTCAAGGCCGCCATGAGCAGCAGGAGGAGTGAGGCCACCATGAGCAGCAGGAGGCGAAAGGCAAGAGGCTGCCATGACAAGCAGGAGAAGGGATGCTGTCAGGAGATTTCCAGGAGCAGTAGGAGAAGTGAGGCTGCCAGGAATGGCAGGGAGAGTGAAGCCACAAGATGCACCAGGCTGTGCGAAGCTGCTAGGAGCAGCAGGGGGAGTGAGACAGCCAGGAGCTACAGGAGCAGCAAGGCTGCCAGGAGAAGCAGTAAGAGGGAGGCTGAAAGGAGGAAGAATGCTGCCAGGAGCAAAAGTAGTAGGGAGGCTGCCAGGATGAAGGAGGCTGCCAAGAGGCTGCCAGGAAGCATGCAAGGAGCAGCAGGGGGAGCAAGGCCACCATGAGCAGCAGGAGGAGCCAGGCTTCCATGAGTCACAGGAGGAGAGAGGCTGCCATGAGAAGCAGGAGGAGATCAGCTGCAATGAACAGCAGGAGGAAGGTTTTCAGGAGGATTCTAGGAACAGCAGGAGGAGAAAGGCTCCAAGGAGAAGCAAAGCTGCCAAGAGGCCAAAAGGAGGAGCCAGGCCATTAGGAGGCTTTCAGAAGGAGTAATGCTGCCATGAGGGTGTCAGGAGGAGTGAGGCCACCATGAGCGGCAGGAGGCGAGAGGCAAGAGGCTGTCATGACAAAGAGGAGTAGGGAGACTGCAAAGAGCAGCAGGAGGAGGGATTTTGTAAGGAGCAGCAGGAGGAGGGAGACTGCGAGGAGGCTGACAGGAGCAGCAGAAGGAGGCAGTCTGTCAGGAGGCTTTCAAGAGCAGCAGGCGGAATGAGGTTACCAGGATAGAGGCTGCCATGAGACTGCCAGGAGTGTCATGGGGAGTGAGGCCACCAGATGCACCAGGGGGAGCAAGGCTGCCAGGACCAGCAGGGTAAATGAGGCAGCCAGGAGCAGTAGGAAGAGTGAGGTTGCCACAAGCAGCAGGAGGAGGGAGGATGCAAGGAGCTGTAAGGCTGCCAAAAGCAGCAAGAGGATGAGGCTGCCAGGAGGCTTCCAGGAGCAGCAGGAGGAGGGAGGCCTCAAGAGCAGCAGCAGGAGGGAAGCTGCCAGGAGGCTACCAGGAAAAATTAGGCTGCCAGTAGGCTGCCAGGAGGAATGAGACCACCAGCTTGTTGCCTGGAGGAGCAAGGCCGCAATGAGCAGCATGAGTAGTGAGGCTGCCATGAGCAATAGGAGCAGAGAGGCCACTATGAGTAGTAGGAGGAAGGAGGCTGCCAGGAGCATCAAGAGGAGGGAAGCTCTCAGAAGGTTACTAGAAACAGCATGATGAGCAAGGGCGGCAGGAGGAGAGAGGCTGGCAGGAGGCTGTCAGGAGGAGGAAGGCCACCAAGAGGCTACCAGGAGAAGCATGGCCACCATGAGAAGTAGGAAGTGAGAGGCTGCCTTTAGCAGCAGGGGGTGGCAGGCTGCCATGAGCAGCAGAAGGTGGGATGTTGTCAGGAACAGCAGCAGCAGGGAGTCTGCTAGGAGGCTGCCAGTAGAAGAGGGGGATGCTGTAAGGAGGTTTCAGGGAAAAGCAAGAGGAGTGAGGCTACCAGGAGCAGATGGGCTGCCATGAGGCTAACAGGAGCAGCAGGGGAATGGAGGCTGCCTGAAAGAAAAGAAGGAGGGAGGCTGCAAGGAAAAGTGAGGCTGTCAGGAGGAGCGAGGCCACCAAGAGGCTGTCAGGAGGAGCAAGGTCACCAGGAGGCTGTCATGAGGAGGAAGGCCACCAAGAGGCTACCAGGAGGAGCAAGACAACCAGGAGGATCAAAACCACTATGAGCAACAGGAGAAGCATGGCCGACATGAGCAGCAGGATGGGAGAGGCTGCATTGAGCAGCAGGAGGTGGGATTTTGCCAGGAACAGCAAGAGGAAGGAGCCTGCCAGGAGGCTGCAAGGAGAAGAAGAAGGAATATGTAAGGAGCCAGAATAAGAAGGAGGAGCAAGATTGCCAGAAGGCTGCCAGGAGGGGTGAGACGGCCTGGAGGCTTCCAGGAGGAGCAAAGCCACCATGAGCAGCAGGAAAAGTAAAGCCAACACGAGCAGTAGTAGGACAGTTGTTGCGAGGAGGAGCAGGAAGACGGTGGCTGTCAGAAGCTTTCAAGGAACAGCAGGAGGAGGTAGGCTGCCAGAAGAAGCAGGCGGAGGAAGGCAGTCAGGAGCTTTAAAGGAACAACAGGAGGAGCGAGGCTACCAGGAGGAACATGGATGCAAGAAAGCTGCCAGGAGCGGCAGGGGGATTGAGGCCACCAGATGAACAAGGGGGAGCGAAGCTGCCAGGAGCAGAAGGAGGAGTGAGGCAGCCAGGAGCAGCCGGAGGAGTGAGGCTGCAAGGAGGTTCGAGGCAACAAGGAGGCTGCCAGGAGGAGTGAGGCAGCCAGGAGGCTTCCAAAAAATAGAGGCTGCCAGTACGCTGCCAGGAGGAGCAAGGTTACCAGGAGGCTTCCAGGGGAAATGAGGCCGTCACGAGGTTGCCAGGAGGAGTGAGGTCATCAGCAGGATACCAGGAGGCATGAGGCAGAAAGTAGGCTTCCAGCTTTAACAAATTCACCAGGAGGCTTCTAGGGGGAACAAGGCCGCAAGGAGGCTGCCACAAGAAGCAAGGCCACCATGAACAGCAGGAGGAGCGAGGCTTCCATGTGCAACAGGAGAAGATAAGCTTCCATGAGCAGCAGGAGGAGAGAGGCTGCAATGAGCAGCAGGAGGAGGGAGGCTTTCAGGAGGTTTCTAGGAAAAGCAGGAGGAGCAATGTCCCCAAGGAAAGAGGTTGCCGGGAGGCAAACAGGAGGAGTAAGGCAACCAGGAGTCTTTTAGAAGGAGTGATGCTGCCCAGAGGCTCCAAGGATGAGCGAAATCAACAGAAGGCTGCGAGGAGGAGCGGGACCACCAGGAGGCTTCCAGGTGTTGCAAGGCCACCATGAGCATCAGGAGGAGCGTGGCCGCCACGAGCAGCAGGTGAGAGGCAAGAGGCTGCGATGACAAGCAGGAGGAGGGAGACTGCAAGGAGCAGCAGGAGGAGGGATGATGCAAGGAGCAGTAGGAAGAGAGAGGCTACCAAGAGGCTGCAAGCGGGCTGCCAGAAGCACCAGGAGGAGAAAGGCTGTGAGGAGGTTTCCAGGAGCAACAGGTGGAGCGAGGCTTCCAGAAGGAAAGAGGCTGCCATGAGGCTGCCAGGAGCAGCAGGGAGAGTGAGGTAGCAACGAGCAGCAGGAAGAGTGAGATTGTCAGGAGAAGCAGAAGGAGGGAGGCTGCCAGGAGGAGGCAGGATGCCAGGAGGCTGCAGTTGCAACAGGAGAAGTGAGGCTTCCATGAGCAACAGGAGAAGAGAGGTTTCCATGAGAAGCAGGAGGAGAGAGGCTGCCATGAGAACTAAGGAGGAGGGTGGCTTTCTAGGAACAGCAGGAGGAGCTAGGCTGCAAGGTTAAGAGAGGTTGCCAGTAACCCTTTAGTAGGAGCGCGGTTGACAAAAGGCTTTCAGGAGGAGCCAGGCCACCAGGAGGCTTCTATAAGGAGCAAGATCATCAGAAGGCTACCAGGAGGAGTGAGACCTCCAGCAGGCTTCCAGGAGGAACAAGGCCACCATGAGCAGCAGAAGAAATGAGGCTGCCATAGGCAGCAGGAGGAGAGACAAGAGGCTGCCATGATTAGCAGGAAGAAGGAGCCTGCAAGGAGAGGCAGAATGGATGTTGCAAGGAGCAGTAGGAAGAGGGAGGTTACCAAGAGGATGTCAAGAGGTTGCCAGAAGCAGAAGGAGGATAGAAGCTGCCAAGAGGTCTCCAATAGCAGCAGGAGAAGCAAGGATACCAGAAGATAAGAGGATGCCCTGAGGCTGCCAGGAGCAGCAGGGAGACTTAGATTGCCAGGAGAAGCAGGAGGAGGGAGGCTGCCAGGAGAAGGGAGGCTGCCATGAGCAAAAAAAGGAGTGAGGCTGCCAGGAGGAGGCAGGCTGCCAGGAGGTTGTCATGAGAAGGAGGAGGAGGGTGGCCTCATGGAGCAGCAGGAGGCTCTAGGCAGCCAGGAGGCTTCCAGCAAAAACTAGGCCACCAGGAGGTGACCAGTAGGAATGAGGCCAATGAGCAGCAGAAGGAGGGAGGCTGCCTGGAGCATCAAGACCAGCGAAGCAGTCAGAAGGTTGCTAGAAACAGAAGGATGAGCAAGGCCAGCAGGAGGAGCGAGGCTGCCAGGAGGCTGCCAGGAGGCTGTCAGGCGGAGGAAGGCCACCAGGAGGAGCGTGGCACCATGAGAAGAAGTAGGAGAGAGGCGTCCTTGAGCAGCAGGAGGTGGGAGGCTGCCATGAGCAGCAGGAGGTTAGATGTTGCCAGGAACAGCAGGAGAAGGGAGCCTGCTAGGAGGCTGCAAGGAGCAGAAAGAGAGAGGCTGTAAAGATGTTTCCAGGAAAAGCAGGAGCAGCAAGGCTACCAGAAGGCTTTAAGGAGGACTGAGGCCACCAGGAGGCTGCCAGGAGGAATGAGACCATGTGGAGGCTTTCACAAGGAGCAAGGCCACCATCATCAACAGTAGGAGCCAGGCTTCCATGAGCAACAGGAGGAGAGAGGCTGCAATGAGAAGCAGGAAGAGAGCAGTTTCTAGGAACAGCAGGAGGAGAAAGGCTCCATGGAAAAGCAAGGCTGCCAGGAGGTCAAAAGGAGGAGCAAAGCCACCAGGAGGCTTTCAGAAGGAGTAAGGCTGCCATGAGGGTGGCAGGAGGATTAAGGCCGACATGAGCAGCAGGAGGAGTGAGGCCTCCACGAGCAGCAGGAGGTGAGAGGCAAGAGGCTGTCATGATAAAAAGGAGGAGGGAGACTGCCAGGAGCAGCAGGAGGGATGTTGCAAGGAGCAGCAGGAGGAGGGAGACTGCAAGGAGGCTGCCAGGAGCAGCAGGAGGAGAGAGTCTGTCAGGAGGGTTCCAGGAAGAGCAGGCGGAGTGTGGCTACCAGGGCAGAGGCTGCCATGAGGCTGCCAGGAGCAGCATGGGGATTGAGGCCACCAGATGCACCAGGGAGAGCAAAGCTGACATGAACAGAAGGGAATGAGGCAGCCAGGAGCAGCAGGAGGATGAAGGCTGCCAGGAGGCTTCCAGGAGCAGCAGGAGGAGGGAGGCCTCAAGAGCAGCAGGAGGAAGGAAGCTGCCAGGAGGCTACCAGGAAAAATGAGGCTGCCAGGAGGAATGAGGCCACCAGCAGGTTGCATTGAGCAGCAAGGTCACAATGAGCAGCATGAAGAGTGAGGCAATCATGAGCAATAGAAGGAGAGAGGCCACCATGAGTAGCAGGAGGAGGGAGGGTGCCACTAGCATCAAGAGGAGGGAAGCTGTCAGAAGGTTGCTAGAAACAGCATGATGAGCAAGGCCAGCAGGAGGAGTGAGGCTGGCATGAGGCTGGCAGAACGAGTAAGGCCACCGAGAGGCTACTAAGAGAAGCGTGGCCACCATGAGAAGCAGGAAGAGTGATGCTTCCAATAACAACAGGCAGAGAAAGACAGCCATGGGAAGAAGGAGGAGAGTGGCTGCAATGAGCAAAAGGAGGAGGGAGGCTTTCACAATGTTTCTAGGAACAGCATGAGGAGCAAGGATGCCAGAAGGAGCAAGGTTGCCAGGAACCCATTAGTAGGAGCACCAGAAGGCAACCAGGAGGAGTGAGACCACCAGCAGGCTTCCAGGATTAGCAAAGCCACCATGAGCAGCAGGAGGAAAGAGGCAAGAGGGTGCAATGACAAGCATGAAGAGGAAGACTGCAAGGAGGAGCAGGAGGAGGGATGTTGCAAGGAGCAATAGGAGGATGGAGGCTACCAAGAGGCTGCAAGAAGGCTGCCAGGAGCAGCAGGAGTAAAGTGCCTGTCAGGAGGTTTCAAGGAGCAGCCGGAGGAACAAGGATTTCAGAAGGAAAGAGGCTGCCATGAGGCTGCCAGAAGCCGCAGGTGGAGTGAGGAAGCAACGAGCAGCAGGAAGAGGGTTATTGCCAGGAGAAGCAGGAGGAGGGAGGCTGCAATGAGCAAAAGGAGAAGGGAGGCTGCCAGGAGGAGGCAGTCTGCCAGGAGACTGCCAGTAGGAGCCAGCAGGAGCAGGGCTGCCATGAGCAGCAGGAGGAGTGAGGCTGCCATTAGCAAAAGGAGTAGAGAGGCTGCAATGAGTAGCAGGAGGAGGGAGGCTGCCAAGGGCATCAAGAGGATGAAAGCTTTCACAAGGTTGCAAGAAACAGCAGGATGAGCAAGGCCAGCCTTGTGGAGCGAGGCTGCCAGGAAAAGGAAGACTGCAATGAGCATTAGAAGGAGGCATGTTGCAAGGAGCAGCAGGAGGAGTGAGGCCATCAGAAGGCTGCTAGGAGGAGTGGGAACACCAGAAGGCTGTAAGGAGGCTTCCAGGAGCAGCAGGAGAGAGGGTGTCAGAAGGTTTATAAGATATTCAGGAGGATCAAGGCTTCCAGAATGAAAGAGGCTGCCATGAGACTGCCAGGAGCAGCAAGTGGATTGAGGCCGCCAGGAAGAGTGAGATTGCCAGGAGAAGAAGGAGGAGGGAGGCTGCCTGAAGGAGGCAGGCTGCCCGGAGTCTGCCAGTAGTACCAGGAGGAGCAAGGTTTCCATGAGCAATAGGAGGATAGAGGCGTCCATGAGAAGCAGGAGGAGAGAGGCTACCATGAACAGCAGGAGGAGGGAGGCTTTCAGGAGGTTTCTAGGAACACCAGGAGAAGCAAGGCTGCCAGAAAAAGTGAGGTTGCCAGGAGGCTCAGCACAAGGAGTTTGGCCACCATGTAGGTTTCAGGAAGAGCATGGTCACCAGGAGGCTGCCAGTAGGAGTGATATCACCAGATGGCTGCCAGGAGGAGCGAGACCAACACCAGGCTTCCAGGGAGAGAAAGGCCACCATGAGCAGCAGGAGTAGTGAGGCCGCAATGAGTAGCAGGAGGACAGAGGCAAGAGGCTGCCATGACAAGCAGAATGAGGGATACTGCCAGGAGCAACAGGTGAAGCAAAGTTTCCATGAGCAACAGGAGGAGAGAGGGTTCCATGAGAAGCATAGGCAGAGATGCTGCCATGAGCAGCAGGAGGATGGTAGCTTTCAGGAGATTTCTAAACACAGCAGGAGGAGCAAGGCTGCCAGGATGAGCAAAGTTGCCAGGAGGCACAGCAGGAGGTGCGCAGTTGCCAGAAGGCTTTCAGGAGGAGTGAGGCCACTAGGAGGCTGCTAGGAGGAGCAAGAACACCAGAAGGCTGCCAAGAGGAGCAAGACCACCAGCAAGCTTCCAGGAGGAGCTAGGCCACCATGAGCAGCAGGAGGAGTGAGGCCACCATGAGCAGCAGGAGGAGAGAGGCAAGAGGCTGCCTCAATAAGGTGGAAGATGAATGCAGGGAGCAGTAGGAGGAGGCATGTTGCAAGGTGCAGCAGTAAGAGCGAGTCCACCAGAAGGGTGCTAGGAGGAGCGAGATCACCAGAAGGCTTCCAGGAGGAGTGAGACCACCAGTAGGCTTCCAGGAGGAGCAAGGCCACCATGAGCAGAAGGAAGAGAGAGGCAAGAGGCTTCCATGACAAGCAGGAAGAGGAAGACTGCAAGGAGCAGCAGGAGGAGGGATGTTGCAAGGAGCAGTAGGAAGAGGGAGGTTACGAAGAAGCTGCAAGGAGGCTGCCAGGAGCAGAAAGAGGAGAGAGGGTGCCAGGAGGAGGGAGGCTGCCAGGAGGCTGTCAGCAACAGGATGTGGGAGGCTGCAAGGAGCAGTAGGAGCAAGGTCGCCAGGAGTCTACCAGGAGGAATAAGGACGTCAGGAGCAGTCCAGGAGGAACGAGGCCAGCAGGAAGCTGCCAGGAGTAACAAGGCCGCAAGGAGGCTGCCACAAGGATCAAGGCTACCATAAGCAGCAGGAGGAGTGAGGCGTCCATGAGCAACAGGAGGAGAGATGCTGCAATGAGCAAAAGGAGGAGATAGGCTACAATGAGCAGCAGGAGGAGAGAGGCTTTCAGGATGTTTCTAGAAATAGCATGAGGAGCCAGCCTGCTATGAAGAGAGAGGTTTCCATGAGGCCTTCAGTAGGAGAGAACCTGCCAGGAGGCTTTAATGAGGACAGAGGCTGCCAGGAGGCTGCAAGGAGGAGTGAGACCACCAGGAGGATTCTAGGAGGAGCAAGGCCACCAGAAGCAGCAGGAAGGGGGATACCACCATGAGCAGCAGGAGGAGAGAGCCGAAAGGCTGCCATTACAAAAAGGAGGAGGGAGGCTATCAGGAAATTTCCAGGAGCAGTAGGAGAAGTGAAGCTACCATGAGGCTTCCAGGTATGGCAGGGGGAGTGAGGCCACAAGATACACGAGGCAGAGCAAAGCTGCCAGGAGCAGCAGGGGGAGTGAGGCGGCAAGGAGCAGCAGGAGGAGGGAGGCTGCCAGGAGGATGCAAGGAGCTGCAGGAGGAGGGAGGACTTAAGTAGCAGCAGGAGAATATAGGTCGCCAGGAGGCTGCAAGGAGGAGCAAGGCCAACAGAAAGCTGCAAGAAAAAATTAGGCCACCAGGAGGCTGCCAGGAGTAGCGGGTTTGCCAGGAGGCTAACAGGAGGTATGAGGCCACCAGGAGGCTGCCAGGAGCAATGAGACTGCCTGGAGGCCGCCAGTAGTAATCAAGGCCACAAGGAGGTTGCCACAAGGAGAAAGGCCACCATGAGCAGCAGGAAGAGCGAGGCTTACAATAACAACAGGCAGAGAAAGACAGCCATGAGAAGAAGGAGGAGAGTGGCTGCAATGAGCAAAAGGAGGAGGGAGGCTTTCACAATGCTTCTAGAAACAGCATGAGGAGCAAGGATGCCAGAAGGAGCAAGGTTGCCAGGAACCCGTTAGTAGGAGCGCCAGAAGGCAACCAGGAGGAGTGAGACCACCAGCAGGCTTCCAGGATTAGCAAAGCCACCATGAGCAGCAGGAGGAAAGAGGCAAGAGGGTGCAATGACAAGCATGAAGAGGAAGACTGCAAGGAGGAGCAGGAGGAGGGATGTTGCAAGGAGCAATAGGAAGATGGAGGCTACCAAGAGGCTGCAAGGAGGCTGCCAGGAGCAGCAGGAGTAAAGTGCCTGTCAGGAGGTATCAAAGAGCAGCAGGAGGAACAAGGATTTCAGAAGGAAAGAGGCTGCCATGAGGCTGCCTGAAGCAGCAGGTGGAGTGAGGAAGCAATGAGCAGCAGGAAGAGGGTTATTGCCAGGAGAAGCAGGAGGAGGGAGGCTGCAATGAGCAAAAGGAGGAGGGAGGCTGCCAGGAGGAGGCAGGCTGCCAGGAGACTGCCAGTAGGAGCCAGCAGGAGCAGGGCTGCCATGAGCAGCAGGAGGAGTGAGGCTGCCATTAGCAAAAGGAGTAGAGAGGCTGCAATGAGTAGCAGGAGGAGGGAGGCTGCCAAGGGCATCAAGAGGATGAAAGCTTTCACAAGGTTGCTAGAAACAGCAGGATGAGCAAGGCCAGCATTGTGGAGCGAGGCTGCCAGGAGGCTGTCAGGAGGAGGTAATCCACCAGGAGGCTGTCAGGAGGAACGTGGCCGCCATGAGAAGCAGGAGGAAAGAGGCTAGCTTGAGCATAAGGCGGTGGAAGGCTGCTGTGAGCAGCAAGAGGTAGTATTTTGCCAGGAACAGCAGGAAGAGGGTGCATGCTAGGGGGCTGCCAGAAGGATGAAGGCCACCATGAGCAGCAATTGGAGCAAGGCTGCCATGAGATGAAGGAGAAGAGAGGCTGCCATGAGCAGTAGGAGGATGGAGGCTGCCAGGAGCAGCAGGAGGAGCAATGCTGCCAGGAAGAATAAGGCCACCAGGAGGCTGCCAGGAGGAGTGAGGTCACCAGAAGGCTGCCAGGAGAAGCAAGGCTTTCATGAGCAGGAGGGGGAGTGATGTCACCAGAAGCACCAGTGGGAGTGTGGCTGCCAGGAGTTGCAGGGGGAGTGAGGCCACAAGGAGCAGTAGGAGGAGGAAGGCTGACAGGAGCAGCAGGAGGAGAGAGGCTGCCAGCATGAGGGAGGCCATCAGGAGGCAGCCAAGAGGAGAAGGTAGGAGGCTGCAAGGAAGAGGGAGGCTGCCAGGAAGCTGCCAGCAGCAGGGGGAATGAATCCACCAGGAGAAGCAGGTTGAGTGAGGCTGCCAGAAGCAGAAAGAGGAGGGAGGGTGCCAGGAGGAGGAAGGCTGTGAGGAGGCTACCAGCAGCAGTAGGATGAGGGAGGCCGCAAGGAGCAGTAGGAGGCGCAAGGTCGCCAGGAGTCTACCAGGAGGAATGAGGACATCAGGAGCAGTCCAGGAGGAATGAGGTCAACATGAAGCCATGAGTAACAAGGGCACAAGGAGGCTGCCTCGAGGATCAAGGCTACCATGAGCAGCAGGAGATGTGAGGCTTCCATGAGCAACAGGAGAAGAGAGGCTGCAATGAGACAAAAGGAGGAGAGAGGATGCAATGAGCAGCAGGAGGATGGAGGCTTTCAGGGTGTTTCTAGGAAAAGCATGAGGAGCAAGCCTGCAAGGAGGACCAAGGTTTTCAGGAGGCCAGCAGGAGGAGCAAGCCTGCCAGGAGGCTTCCAGGAGGAATGAGGCCACCAGGAGGCTTTCAGAAGGATTGAGGCTGCCATGAGGGTGGCATGAGGGTCAAGGCCGCCATGAGCAGCAGGAGGAGTGAGGCCACCATGAGCAGCAGGAGGCGAAAGGCAAGAGGCTGCCATGACAAGCAGGAGAAGGGATGCTGTCAGGAGATTTCCAGGAGCAGTAGGAGAAGTGAGGCTGCCAGGAATGGCAGGGAGAGTGAAGCCACAAGATGCACCAGGCTGTGCGAAGCTGCTAGGAGCAGCAGGGGGAGTGAGACAGCCAGGAGCTACAGGAGCAGCAAGGCTGCCAGGAGAAGCAGGAAGAGGGAGGCTGAAAGGAGGAAGAATGCTGCCAGGAGCAAAAGTAGTAGGGAGGCTGCCAGGATGAGGGAGGGTGCCAAGAGGCTGCCAGGAAGCATGCAAGGAGCAGCAGGAGGAGTAAGGCCACCATGAGCAGCAGAAGGAGCCAGGCTTCCATGAGTCACAGGAGGAGAGAGGCTGCCATGAGAAGCAGGAGGAGATCAGCTGCAATGAACAGCAGGAGGAAGGTTTTCCGGAGGATTCTAGGAACAGCAGGAGGAGAAAGGCTCCAAGGAGAAGCAAAGCTGCAAGGAGGCCAAAAGGAGGAGCCAGGCCACCAGGAGGCTTTCAGAAGGAGTAAGGCTGCCATGAGGGTGTCAGGAGGAGTGAGGCCACCATGAGCGGCAGGAGGTGAGAGGCAAGAGGCTGTCATGACAAAGAGGAGGAGGGAGACTGCAAAGAGCAGCAGGAGGAGGGATTTTGTAAGGAGCAGCAGGAGGAGGGAGACTGCGAGGAGGCTGACAGGAGCAGCAGAAGGAGGCAGTCTGTCAGGAGGCTTTCAAGAGCAGCAGGCTGAATGAGGCTACCAGGATAGAGGCTGCCATGAGACTGCCAGGAGTGGCATGGGGAGTGAGGCCACCAGATGCACCAGGGGGAGCAAGGCTGCCAGGGCCAGCAGGGTAAATGAGGCAGCCAGGAGCAGTAGGAAGAGTGAGGTTGCTACAAGCAGCAGGAGGAGGGGGGATGCAAGGAGCTGTAAGGCTGCCAGAAGCAGCAAGAGGATGGAGGCTGCCAGGAGTCTTCCAGGAGCAGCAGGGGGAGGGAGGCCTCAAGAGCAGCAGCAGGAGGGAAGCTGCCAGGAGGCTACCAGGAAAAATTAGGCTGCCAGTAGGCTGCCAGGAGGAATGAGTCCACCAGCTGGTTGCCTGGAGGAGCAAGGCCGCAATGAGCAGCATGAGTAGTGAGGCTGCCATGAGCAATAGGAGCAGAGAGGCCACTATGAGTAGTAGGAGGAAGGAGGCTGCCAGGAGCATCAAGAGGAGGGAAGCTGTCAGAAGGTTGCTAGAAACAGCATGATGAGCAAGGGCGGCAGGAGGAGAGAGGCTGGCAGGAGGCTGTCAGGAGGAGGAAGGCCACCAAGAGGCTACCAGGAGAAGCATGGCCACCATGAGAAGTAGGAAGTGAGAGGCTGCCTTTAGCAGCAGGGGGTGGCAGGCTGCCATGAGCAGCAGAAGGTGGGATGTTGTCAGGAACAGCAGCAGCAGGGAGTCTGCTAGGAGGCTGCCAGTAGAAGAGGGGGAGGCTGTAAGGAGGTTTCAGGGAAAAGCAGGAGGAGTGAGGCTACCAGGAGGAGCTGGGCTGCCATGAGGCTAACAGGAGCAGCAGGGGAATGGAGGCTGCCTGAAAATAAAGAAGGAGGGAGGCTGCAAGGAAAAGTGAGGCTGCCAGGAGGAGCAAGGCCACCAAGAGGCTGTCAGGAGGAGCAAGGTCACCAGGAGGCTGTCATGAGGAGGAAGGCCACCAAGAGGCTACCAGGAGGAGCAAGACAACCAGGAGGATCAAAACCACTATGAGCAACAGGAGAAGCATGGCCGACATGAGCAGCAGGATGGGAGAGGCTGCATTGAGCAGCAGGAGGTGGGATTTTGCCAGGAACAGCAAGAGGAAGGAGCCTGCCAGGAGGCTGCAAGGAGAAGAAGAAGGAGTATGTAAGGAGCCAGAATAAGAAGGAGGAGCAAGATTGCCAGAAGGCTGCCAGGAGGGGTGAGACGGCCTGGAGGCTTCCAGGAGGAGCAAAGCCACCATGAGCAGCAGGAAAAGTAAAGCCAACACGAGCAGTAGTAGGACAGTTGTTGCTAGGAGTAGCAGGAAGACGGAGGCTGTCAGAAGATTTCAAGGAACAGCAGGAGGAGGTAGGCTGCCAGAAGAAGCAGGCGGAGGAAGGCAGTCAGGAGCTTTCAAGGAACAACAGGAGGAGCGAGGCTACCAGGAGGAGCATGGATGCAAGAAGGCTGCCAGGAGTGGCAGGGGGATTGAGGCCACCAGATGAACAAGGGGGAGCGAAGCTGCCAGGAGCAGAAGGAGGAGTGAGGCAGCCAGGAGCAGCCGGAGGAGTGAGGCTGCAAGGAGGTTCGAGGCAACAAGGAGGCTGCCATGAGGAGTGAGGCAGCCAAGAGGCTTCCAAAAAATAGAGGCTGCCAGTACGCTGCCAGGAGGAGCAAGGTTGCCAGGAGGCTTCCAGGGAAAATGAGGCCGGCACGAGGTTGCCAGGAGGAGTGAGGTCACCAGCAGGATACCAGGAGGCATGAGGCAGAAAGGAGGCTTCCAGCTTTAACAAGTTCACCAGGAGGCTTCTAGGGGGAACAAGGCCGCAAGGAGGCTGCCACAAGAAGCAAGGCCACCATGAACAGCAGGAGGAGCGAGGCTTCCATGTGCAACAGGAGAAGATAAGCTTCCATGAGCAGCAGGAGGAGAGAGGCTGCAATGAGCAGCAGGAGGAGGGAGGCTTTCAGGAGGTTTCTAGGAAAAGCAGGAGGAGCAATGTCCCCAAGGAAAGAGGTTGCCGGGAGGCAAACAGGAGGAGTAAGGCAACCAGGAGACTTTTAGAAGGAGTGATGCTGCCCAGAGGCTCCAAGGATGAGCGAAATCAACAGAAGGCTGTGAGGAGGAGCGGGACCACCAGGAGGCTTCAAGGTGTTGCAAGGCCACCATGAGCATCAGGAGGAGCGTGGCCGCCACGAGCAGCAGGAGAGAGGCAAGAGGCTGCGATGACAAGCAGGAGGAGGGAGACTGCAAGGAGCAGCATGAGGAGGGATGATGCAAGGAGCAGTAGGTAGAGAGAGGCTACCAAGAGGCTGCAAGCGGGCTGCCAGAAGCACCAGGAGGAGAAAGGCTGTGAGGAGGTTTCCAGGAGCAACAGGTGCAGCGAGGCTTCCAGAAGGAAAGAGGCTGCCATGAGGCTGCCAGGAGCAGCAGGGAGAGTGAGGTAGCAACGAGCAGCAGGAAGAGTGAGATTGTCAGGAGAAGCAGAAGGAGGGAGGCTGCCAGGAGGAGGCAGGATGCCAGAAGTCTGCAGTTGCAACAGGAGAAGTGAGGCTTCCATGAGCAACAGGAGAAGAGAGGTTTCCATGAGAAGCAGGAGGAGAGAGGCTGCCATGAGAAGTAAGGAGGAGGGTGGCTTTCTAGGAACAGCAGGAGGAGCTAGGCTGCAAGGTGAAGAGAGGTTGCCAGTAACCCTTTAGTAGGAGCGCGGTTGACAAAAGGCTTTCAGGAGGAGCCAGGCCACCAGGAGGCTACTATAAGGAGCAAGATCATCAGAACACTACCAGGAGGAGTGAGACCACCAGAAGGCTTCCAGGAGGAACAAGGCCACCATGAGCAGCAGAAGAAATGATGCTGCCATAGGCAGCAGGAGGAGAGACAAGAGGCTGCCATGATAAGCAGGAAGAGGGAGCCTGCAAGGAGAGGCAGAATGGATGTTGCAAGGAGCAGTAGGAAGAGGGAGGTTACCAAGAGGATGTCAAGAGGTTGCCAGAAGCAGAAGGATGATAGAAGCTGCCAAGAGGTTTCCAATAGCAGCAGGAGAAGCAAGGATACCAGAAGATAAGAGGATGCCCTGAGGCTGCCAGGAGCAGCAGGGAGACTTAGATTGCCAGGAGAAGCAGGAGGAGGGAGGCTGCCAGGAGGAGGGAGGCTGCCATGAGCAAAAAAAGGAGTGAGGCTGCCAGGAGGAGGCAGGCTGCCAGGAAGTTGTCATGAGCAGGAGGAGGAGGGTGGCCTCATGGAGCAGCAGGAGGCTCTAGGCAGCCAGGAGGCTTCCAGCAAAAACTAGGCCACCAGGAGGTGACCAGTAGGAATGAGGCCAATGAGCAGCAGAAGGAGGGAGGCTGCCTGGAGCATCAAGACCAGCGAAGCAGTCAGAAGGTTGCTAAAAACAGCAGGATGAGCAAGGCCAGCAGGAGGAGTGAGGCTGCCAGGAGGCTGTCAGGCGGAGGAAGGCCACCAGGAGGAGCGTGGCACCATGAGAAGAAGTAGGAGAGAGGCTTCCTTGAGCAGCAGGAGGTGGGAGGCTGCCATGAGCAGCAGGAGGTTAGATGTTGCCAGGAACAGCAGGAGGAGGGAGCCTGTTAGGAGGCTGCAAGGAGCAGAAAGAGAGAGGCTGTAAAGATGTTTCCAGGAGAAGCAGGAGGAGCAAGGCTACAAGAAGGCTTTAAGGAGGAGTGAGGCCACCAGGAGGCTGCCAGGTGGAATGAGACCATGTGGAGGCTTTCACAAGGAGCAAGGCCACCATGATCAACAGTAGGAGCCAGGCTTCCATGAGCAACAGGAGGAGAGAGGCTGCAATGAGAAGCAGGAAGAGAGCAGCAGGAGGGGGGTTTTCAGGAGGTTTCTAGGAACAGCAGGAGGAGAAAGGCTCCAAGGAAAAGCAAGGCTGCCAGGAGGTCAAAAGGAGGAGCAAAGCCACCAGGAGGCTTTCAGAAGGAGTAAGGCTGCCATGAGGGTGGCAGGAGGATTAAGGCCGACATGAGCAGCAGGAGGAGTGAGGCCTCCACGAGCAGCAGGAGGTGAGAGGCAAGAGGCTGTCATGATAAAAAGGAGGAGGGAGACTGCCAGGAGCAGCAGGAGGGATGTTGCAAGGAGCAGCAGGAGGAGGGAGACTGCAAGGAGGCTGCCAGGAGCAGCAGGAGGAGGGAGTCTGTCAGGAGGGTTCCAGGAGGAGCAAGGTCACCATGCGCATCAGGCGGAGCGTGGCTGCCATGAGCAGAAGGAGAGAGGCAAGAGGCTGCGATGATAAGCAGGAGGAGGGAGGCTGCAAGGAGCAGTAGGAATTGGGTGGCTACCAAGAGGCTGCAAGGAGGCTGCCAGGAGCAGCAGGAGGAGCAAGGCTACTAGGAGGAAAGAGGCTGCTATGAGTCTGCCAGGAGCAGCAGGTGGAGTGAGGCAGCAAGGAGCAGCAGGAAGAGTGAGATTACCAGGAGAAGCAGGAGGAGGTAGGCTGCTAGGAGGAGAGAGGCTGCCAGGAGCAAAAGGGGGAGGGAGGCCACCATAAAGCTTCAAAATAAATTGAAGCTGCCAGAAGACTGCCAGTCGGAGCAAGGTTGCCAGTGAGGCCACCAGGAGGTTGCCAGGAGGAGTGAGGCTACCAGGAGGCATGAGGCCCAAAGGAGGCTTCCAGCTTTAACAAGTCCACCAGGAAGCTGACAAGGGGAACAAGGCCACTAGGAGGCTGCCAGGAGTAGCAAGGCCACCATGTACATCAGGAGAAGCGAGGCTTCCATGTGCAACAGGAGAAAATAGGCTTCCATGAGCAGCAGGAGGAGAGAGGCTGCCATGAGCAGCAGGAGGAGGGAGGCTTTCAGGAGGTTTCTAGGAAGAGCAGGAGGAGCAATGTTCACTGGGGAAAGAGGTTGACGGGAGGCCAGCAGGAGGAGTTAGGCCACCAGGAGACTTTCAAAAGGAGTGATGCTGCCCAGAGGCTCCAAGGATGAGCGAGGTCACCAAAAGGCTGCGAGGAGGAGCGGGACCACCAGGAGGTTTCCAGGTGGAGCAAGGTCACCATGCGCATCAGGCGGAGCGTGGCTGCCATGAGCAGAAGGAGAGAGGCAAGAGGCTGCGATGATAAGCAGGAGGAGGGAGGCTGCAAGGAGCAGTAGGAATTGGGAGGCTACCAAGAGGCTGCAAGGAGGCTGCCAGGAGCAGCAGCTGGAGTGAGTATTTGAGAAGGAAAGAGGCTGCCATGAGGCTGCCAGGAGCAGTAGGAATTGGGTGGCTACCAGGAGGCTGCAAGGAGGCTGCCAGGAGCAGCAGGAGGAGCAAGGCTACTAGGAGGAAAGAGGCTTCTATGAGGCTGCCAGGAGCAGCAGGTGGAGTGAGGCAGCAAGGAGCAGCAGGAAGAGTGAGATTGCAAGGAGAAGAAGGAGGAGGTAGGCTGCTAGGAGGAGAGAGCCTGCCAGAAGCAAAAGGGGGAAGGAGGCCACCATAAAGCTTCCAAATAAATTGAAGCTGCCAGAAGACTGCCAGTCAAAGCAAGATTGCCAGTGAGGCCACCAGGAGGTTGCAAGGAGGAGTGAGGCTACCAGGAGGCATGAGGCCCAAAGGAGGCTTCCAGCTTTAACAAGTCCACCAGGAAGCTGCCAGGGGGAACAAGGCCGCTAGGAGGCTGCCAAGAGGAGCAAGGCCACCATGAACAGCAGGAGAAGTGAAGCTTCCATGTGCAACAGGAGAAGATAGGCTTCCACGAGCAGCAGGAGGAGAGAGGCTGCCATGAGCAGCAGGAGGAGGGAGGCTTTCAGGAGGTTTCTAGGAAAAGCAGGAGGAGCAATGTTCACTGGGGAAAGAGGTTGCCGGGAGGCCAGCAGGAGGAGTTAGGCCACCAGGAGACTTTCAAAGGGAGTGATGCTGCCCAGAGGTTTCAAGGATGAGTGAGGTCACCAAAAGGCTGCGAGGAGGAGCGGGACCACCAGGAGGCTTCCAGGTGGAGCATGGTCACCATGCGCATCAGGCGGAGCGTGGCTGCCATGAGCAGCCGGAGAGAGGCAAGAGGCTGTGATGATAAGCAGGAGGAGGGAGGCTGCAAGGAGCAGTAGGAATTGGGAGGCTACCAAGAGGCTGCAAGGAGGCTGCCAGGAGCAGCAGCTGGAGTGAGTATTTGAGAAGGAAAGAGGCTGCCATGAGGCTGCCAGGAGCAGCAGGGAGAGTGAGGCAGCAGGTGGACCGAAATTGCCAGGAGAAGCAGGAGGAGAGAGGCTGCCAGGAGGAGGGAGGCTGCCATGAGCAAAAGGAGGAGGGAGGCTGCCAGGAGGAGGCAGGCCACCAGGAGACTTCCGAAAGGAGTGAGGCTACCCAGAGGCTCCAAAGATGAGCGAGATCACCAGAAGACTGTGAGAAAAAGTGGGACGACCAGGAGGCTTCCAAGTGGAGCAAGGCCACCCTGAGCATCAGGAGAAGTGTGGCCGCCATGAGCTGCAAGAGAGAGGCAAGAGGCTGCATTGATAAGCAGGAGGAGGGAGACTGCAAGGAGCAGCAGGAGAAAGGATGATGCAAGGAGCAGTAGGATGAGGGAGGCTACAAAGAGGCTGCAAGCAGGCTGCCAGAAGCAGAAGGAGGAGAGAGGCTGTCAGGAGGTTTCCTGGAGCAGCAGGTGGAGCGAGGCTTCCAGAAGGAAAGAGGATGCCATGAGGCTGCCAGGAGCAGCAGGAGGACTGAGATTGCTAGGAGAAGCAGGAGGGGGAGGTTGCCAGGAGGAGGGAGGCTGCCATGAGCAAAAGGAGGAGGGTGGCTGCCAGGAGGAGGCAGACTGTCAGGAGGCTGTCAGGAGCAGGAGGAGAAGGATGGCCTCATGGAGCAGCAGGAGACTCTAGGCAGACAGGAGGCTTCCAGGAAACACTAGGCCACCAGGAGGCTTCCAGGAGGAAT
This sequence comes from Discoglossus pictus, assembly GCA_027410445.1. Classification (NCBI taxonomy): domain Eukaryota; kingdom Metazoa; phylum Chordata; class Amphibia; order Anura; family Alytidae; genus Discoglossus; species Discoglossus pictus. The sequence goes on along the minus strand of JAPZIH010000013.1, from coordinate 1,823,555 downwards.
GAGGCCACCAGGTGGTTGCCATGGATAGAGGCAAGAGGCGTCCATGACAAGCAGGAGGAGGGAGACTGCCAGGAGCAGCAGGAGGAGGGATGTTGCAAGGTGAAGCAGGAAGAGGACGGCTGCCAGGAGGCTGCAAGGAGAAGCAGGAGGAGGGAGACTGTAAGGTGTTTTCCAGGTGCAGCAGGAGAAGTAAGGCTAACAGGAGGAGCGAGGCTGCCATGAGGCTGAAAGGATCGGCATGGGGAGCAAGGACGCCAGTGACACCAGTTGGAGCAAAGCTGCCAGGAGCAGGAGGGGACGTGAGGCCGCCAGGAGCAGCAGGTGTGAGGCTGCTAGGAGCAGTAGGAGGAAGGGGCTGATTTAAGGAGGTAGCCTGCAAGAAGCAGGAGGAGTGAGGCCGCCAGGAAGCTGCCAGGAAAAACAAGGCGGCCCGGAGGCTGCCAGGAGGATTGAGGCCGCCAGGAGACTTCCAAGAGGAGTAGGAGGAGGGAGGCTGCAAGGAGCAGCAGAAGGAGGGATGCTGCCACGAGGAGGGAGGCTGCCAGGAGGCCTCCAGAAGCAGCAGGAGGAGGAAGGCCGCAAGCAGTAGCAGCAGCAGGAGGAGGGAAGCCACCAGGAGGCTGCCAGGCAGAGCAAGGTTGCTATGAGGCCATCAGGAGCAGCAGGGGGAACGAGGCCGCTATAAGCACCAGGGGGTGCGAGGCTGCAGCAGGGGGTGTTAAAACTCGAGGAGCAGCAGGAGAAGTGAGTCTGCCAGGCGTAGCAAGGCTGTCATGCCACTGCCAGGAGCAGCAGGGGAAGTGAAGAAGCCAGAAGCAGCAGGGGGAGTTAGGCTGCCAGGAGCAGCATGGGGAGTGATGCCACCAGGAGTGGAAGAAGGGGGTAGGCTATAAGGAGCAGCAGGAGGAGGAAGGCTGCCAGGAGGAGGGAGGTTGCCAGGAGCAAAAGGAGGAGGGAGGCTGCCAGGAAGAGGGAGGCTGTCAAGAGGCTGCCAGGACGCTGCAAGGAGCAGCAGGAAGAGGGAGGACTTAAGGAGAAGCAGGAGGAGCAAGGCTTACAGGAGAAGAAAGACTGTCCTGAGGCTACCAGGAGCAGCATGGGGAAAGGGGCTGCAAGATGCACTAGGTGAAGCAAAGCTTCCAGGAGCAGAAGGGGGTGTGAGGCCACAAGGAGCAACAGGAGTGAGGCTGCCAGTAGTATCCGGAAAAGGGAGGCTGCCATAAGGAGGGAGGCCGCAATTAACAAAAGGAGGAGGGAGGGGACAAGGAGAAGGAAGGCTTTTAGGAGGATGCCAGGACCAGAAGGAGGAGTGAGGCCTCAATGAGCATCAACAGGGAGGCCACAAGGAGGCTGCAAGGAGGAGCAAGGCCACCAGGAGGCTTCCATGAGGAATGAGACTGCCAGGAGGCTGCCAGGAAAAACAAGGCTGCCAGTAGGCTGCCAAGAGGATTGAGGCCGCAAGGAGGTAACTAGAAGCAGACAGAGGGGGAAGGACACTAGCAGCAGGAGGAGGGAAGCCACCAGGAGGTTTGCAAGCTCACAAAGCTTGACGACGATTCGCAGTTTGACAACTATTATATGTGATATATATACTGTATATATATATATATATATATATATATATATAAATATATATTTTTATATTTAGAAATATACATACAGTGTAATACATAAGTATGTACATTGCCAAAATAGATTTAAGTGGCAGACAGGGGGTGCTTGAAATCATGACTCATGCCAATATACATGCAGGGTTTTCTGTAATGACTTTAAGGGCTTAGCTAAAATTATGGTATTCATCTACATTCATGATTATTTTGATAGAATGTGAACACATATTAAACATAATATTTACACCTCTAACTGATTGTGCTGAGCACATCTGTTGACTTTAATTGTTAATATGGAAATCCAATGGTAACAACACTAGAGAATCAAACACAAACACCAAGGTCTAATAATAGGATTAAATAATGACCAGTACCATATCAGTCTGTTCTAACTTATTTGATGGATTTACTCTCAACAAACAAGACAATTTGAGGGAAAATCTGCTTTCTGATTGAGCATCTTTAGTATCTGTTGTTGCATATGCATAACTGAAGATTAACGTAACCTCATTAACAGTTATGTTCCAAGCCTAGAGTTACTCTTCCCCATATGTACAGGAGGGATCGCATCAGCACTGAAGAAGATATATGGAAGGGAGTAGGATGCAGCCTTCACAATAGTCCAAGTAGAGGAGAGAATAGAATGTGCAAAGCAATAGGTACATATAAATCTATGTAGAGTATGTGAGCATACACATGCTGTGGGTATGCAAGGAACATCATGTGATATATGTAGCAATGGGTATGTTGAGCATGCCAATCTGAAGAACTTCCCTGCTTTTGTATTGTTTAAAAGTGGTTTACAGTCTTTTTAATGGCTGCTAAGGCACACTTACGTCTTTCTAAAAACCCTTTGTGGGTCCTGTTTGAAGCCCGTAATATTTTTGGCTACATTTGCTGTTTACGTGTTTGAACGCAAGTGCGTCTTTTGGGAATTGCAGAAATTTTATATCGATTTGTAACATTAACAGTCTTGAAAGATCAAATACTTAGCTGGCTCAGAGTTACAATTTTGGCAATTGCTATTGTTGTTCAGCCTGTAACCAACAGATTATTTGTGGGTAGCTAAAAAAGGGTAGTTCAATAGCCATAACTTTTGCTGGCTCCTTTACGGGCTTCAGGAACTACAATTTGGTGAATTTAATATGGCCCCAAGAGTGCACTTTGGATCTGCTGTGTGCGAGCCTTCTTGGGTGACCTTCACTCTGTGTGTATGATAGTGGGTGTTGCTCTGTGTGTGTGTGTGTGTGTGTGTGTTTGTGTGTCTGCTGGAGTGATCTGCCCTCTCTTTGTGTGTGTACCTATTGTGTACCTATTGTACTCTTACTGTATATTTCTCTTTTACAGAGCATGGTGGATATAATACTGTAAGTTAAAGAACCACCAAAGTCATCTATATTTCATGCCATTAGATAGAGGGTGAAAAATCATAGTGAAAAGGTGTTTTCATTTTGAAATTGATGCTGAATTGGTGGAGATACAATCAGTTGAAATCTGGCTGTTAGAGTGAGTTAACTGTGTCTGAATGAGTAATGAGCTCTGTACCGCGCAGAACAATGATTAATTAATTAGGTTATTAAGATGCAGAAGCTTTCAGAGATTGTCTCATTGTAACTACTTAGCCATATTCTAGCAGCAGCAATAGCAAATAGTTCAGTCATTAATGCAGCTCTTTGTAGCTCAATTTTCACTTAATTATTCATATACTAGCGACTTGCCCATTAAAAAAGTGACGGTAATGAGATGTGTATGTTTGTAAAGTTGTTTAGTTAGTAATATACGTATTTGACACGTGTAAGGTTTTATTTATGTCAAAATAAGTACAATTCTTATATTAACCATGTTTATTTTTGTAAAATTTTCTTTTGTTCAACAGTAACTGGTAAAGTGTTTTGTAGTAAAATTATTAACATTTGAATGTAAGAACAGTTGAACTTTAAATGAACCAGTATTGTAAACTTGAGGTAATGGTTTTTTAACATGCAAGTTCTATCTGAACAATTGTTAACTTAAATATACATTAAATCCAGAAAAAAAGCCTCTTTGAAACGTAGCCAATTGTCTCAAAGTGGGGAAAAAATTAATTCCTTCCTGACCCCATTAACTGGCGATCATATTACTCCCTGGATTAATGTTTAACATAAAAAACAACATTTACATTGTGCCTCAAAACGTGGTTGTGCTGTTAACATGAACTTTGTAATGTGTCAAGTAAGGAACTTGAAAGTATATTTTTGGAAACTTGAACTTTCTTATGCGTCTAAGTAAGGAACTTGAAAATATTTTTAGAATTAGAAACAGTGACATAGTTAATTAACATTTGAACAGAATTTGTCAAAATAATGCAAAGCAAGTATTTTGTGAGGCTAATCATGCATAAACAGTACCTCCATAAATTATGACTGAATTCTTTATTGATTTGTAGTTTTGAATGGTTGATTCATTTACAGAGCATGGTGGATATAATAGTGTAAGTTAAAGGACCACCAAAGTCATCTATATCTGCTTCATGCCATTATATAGAGTGTAAAAAATCATAGTTAAAAATTCCAAGCTGTGATGGCTACGAAACACATTTAAAGCCTGTAGGCTTAAACATCTGCTGCATTACAGAGCTATTAAATTCGACCATGCTGCGACTTACAGGCCGTAGACGCAATCTCGTAAACCCTTTCCTTGCACGCAAGCTGTGAAGGGGCTGGCCGATTCATGATCATCTTCTACGATCCAAACCCGTAATCACAAAGTTTGATGCAAGACTAAAAGCCAATAGAAAGTGATGAACCACAATTAACGACACAGGAAGGGTTTTCACAGGAAAACCATAATTCATTTACTTTGCTGTAGCTGAGCAAGTGAACACATAGGTCTGGATGTTAGTGGGTTTGTGAACATTGGAGAGAGAGAGAGAAGGAGTTTTGTAAGTTTTTTGATATTTTGACCTCTAATTTATATGAACCCTTAATTTACACCACACATATTTACTGATATAAGATAATTTACACACATAGATTAATACGTACACAAAGCTATACATAGCGGTAGGCCACAGCATATCTACACCACCCCCCTACAATTACTATAATACAAATAATACTCATATTCTTGTTTTACCACATCCATGGATATATTATGTTTATTAATGTTATTTTCATTGAATACATCATAGGAGGGTAGAGGAGGGGAAGAGGAAAGTGAGGAGAGAGAGAGGAGAGGAGGAGATAGAGGGGAACACTGGAGGGGAAGACTGAGCAGAGGAGGAGAGTGAGGAGAGAAGGAAAGTGAGGAGAGGATAACAGTGAGTAGAGCAAGAGGTATGGAGAAAGGGAGGACCAGGTCAGGGAGGTCGGGTGTAGGAGAGCAGAGGGGGAGGGGGGATGTGCCCCCAGATATAGACACACAAGGTGTAGGAGCAGAGGGTCAGGGGCCTGATTCCAGAGGGGGAGTTAGTGGGGAGGTGGGAAAAGTCCCAGTGAGAGGACAGGGAGGCCAGGAACCCCAGGCACAGTTAGTAGGGCAAGAGGCCGTGGCAAAGTACAGGGCCTCCAATTATAGCCCAGAGGAGGTGGACGTCCTCCTCAGAGAAATCCGTGCCAGCTATCAGATTACTACTTGGTGGTAGAGATGGGCTAGCCAAAAGGCAGAGGCCTGAAGTCATATTGCTTCAGCTGTTGCTGCATTAAGTTTTGCAAATAGGGGCATAAGTTTGGTAAAACACAGATATGATGAGAGCCAGCTGAAGGTGAAGAGGAAGATGGCAGAGGAAGCAAGAACTGCATGTGCAACTGCTGGTGGGCAACCAGTCAACATCTCTTATTGTAGGTGGGAGCAAAACCTCAAGGAGTGGATTGAGCCAGTGGCAATAGTGGGCCCCCCAGGACAGGTGGACTTGGGTGTGCCAAGAACCATGCAGAGTGAGTGTCATATCCTCACACGCATTGGTGTATGAACTGTTGTTTGTATGTATGAATAAGCTTTAACTCTGGCTGGTGTTTACAATGAGCTGTAACACAGTAAAATCATTCTGGCTCCTACACCCCTCCCACAAACATAGATAACGGACATACAACAGTATTGTAAGCCCTATGGTTATGACTGAAGATATATGGGGCCTCAGTAACCATGTAAATTCTGGTAGCAAACATATTATTTGCATAATTATTATAAATTAAATGTCTGGCCAATACCTGAAGTTAAAACTGATTCTGAGTACATTTTGCTCTTAGATCAAAATTGATTTGACTTTCAGAGTTCATGTCTGGGTGTGCACACTGCGGCATATGTAGATACAGAATCTGTAGGAATGCATGTGCTTGTCATATACTGTCCTAACCTGGACCATGTCTCAGCTGCATATTAACAACCATTGCTAGGAACTTGTCACAGATTGGTCAGTCTCACACATTGCGCAGCAGATCCTGCAGAGCATGTGTCTGATGCACATGCAGATTGCACACCACTCCTGCAGTATACATATTTCTATGAGCCATGATCCACAATGCTCATTATGCAGGCCATGGTTCATATGAGTCACCAACTCCTCTGCAGAGCCACGTATTCCATGCTTGGCAGCCATCACCAGGTTTATCTAATGCGCAGTGAAGGTGATATACCTGCCCTGACCATGCTTTGCAGACCAGGTATCAGTGGTCAGATGGACCCTTGCCCCAACACTGTGTGCCAGAGATGCCATTACTTCCTTTTGCACAATCGAGTACAGGTTGGGGATTGCCTTTTGTGCAAAGAAATTTCGGCGGGGTACCTTCCACTGCGGTGTCCCAATAGCTACAAATTTTTTGAACGCCTCAGACTCCACCAGCTTGTATGGTAAAAGCTGGCGGGCTAAGAGTTCAGACAAGCCAGCTGTCAGTTGCCGGGCAAGGGGGTGACTTTGTGACATTGGCTTCTTACGCTCAAACATGTCCTTGACAGACACCTGACTGTGGGCAGATGAGCAGGGACTGCTCAGGGTGAGACACGGAGTGGCGGATGGTTGAGAGGGGGCAAGCAGGGCAGCAGTGGTTGACATGGCTGAAGATGCTGGACCAGGAGGAGGATGGCGGCTTTGACTTTGTGTGCTGCTTGTACTCATGTGTTGTTTGTGATGTGACATCATGTGCCTTCGCAAAGAAGTTGTACCTAGGTGGGTGTTGGACTTCACACGACTCAGTTTCTTTTGGCACAGGTTGCAAATGGCATCACTGTTGTCACAGGCAGACACACGAAAAAATTGCCACACTGCTGAGCTCTGCAATGACGGCATTCTGGTGGTGGCAACAGCATGCGTTGACTGGCGTGCTGTCTGGCTGACCCCGGGTGCCGATGCATGCTGTCTGACTGTGCCACTAGCTACTTTCGACGACCTCCCGCTGCTTCCAACTCGTCTCCTCCTCCTTTCTGTCTCCCCATCTGAACTTTCCTCCTGTTCTTCTTCCCTTATAGCGGGCACCCATGTGACATCCATGGATGCATCGTCATCATCAACCGCTTCACTTGTATCTGACAACTCAACAAAGGAAGCAGCACCGGGTACAACATCATAATCATCATCAGACCGTACGTCCATGTGTGTAATGCTGCCTGACTGGGACATATACCTGTTATCTACGTCCTCTGGCACTAATGTTTGTGTATCACTCAATTCTTCCAACGGATGTGTAAATAACTCTGCTGACGGATCAAGTGAAGCGGCTGAGGTGCTAGTGTTGGTGGTGTCGGCAGGTGGGCGAGTGGTAACTGGAGAGGTGCCCGAAGCTAAGCTGGAGGAGGATGGTGCGTTTAGGTTCCGAGCGGAAGCTGTAGAAGATTGGGTGTCCTGTGTTAGCCAGTCAACCATGTCCTCAGAACTTTTCAAGTTCAGGGTACGTTGCCTCTGAAAACTGGGCATTATTCTAGTGCCAAAGGGAATCACAACACCATGACCACGACGGCCCCAGCGGGGTGGCGTGCCTCTGCCTGTCATTTTTTTTCCGATTAGTGGTACTATGCGTGCAAACTACTGTGACACCAGATATGAGTGTCACTGTGCACTGGAAAAAGTTGGCAGAGTAGATGCAATAGGCATCACACACGCCTGTAGGCAGGCAACTGATATTCAATCGATTACAGTAAAAAAAGGGTTCTTAAATGTCACTGTACACTAGGTTGACCCGATATGAGTGTCACTGTGCACTGGCAAAAGTTGGCAGAGTAGATGCAATAGGCCTCACACACACACCTGTAGGCAGGCAACTGATATTCAATCGATTAGAGAAAAAAAAGGGTTCTTTTACTTCACTGTACATTAGGTTGCACCAGATATGAGTGTCACTGTGCACTGCCAAAAGTTGGCAGAGTAGATGCAATAGGCCTCACACACACGCCTGTAGGCAGGCAATTGCTAATCAATCTATTACAGTCAAAAACGTGTTGTTTTATTTCACTGAGCACAAGAGAAGCTGTTAGGCACACACACGCTGGCAGGCAGGCAGATCCAATTAGATTACACAGAAAAAAATAATAAAATAAAATAAATGATATTCTAGCCCTAAAAAGGGCTTTTTGGGTTGCTGTCCTTGCAGCAGATATCAGATGAGTCCTTCAGGTGTGTAGTGGAAGCTGAATACACAGCCTGGCTATCTACTTCCCTATTAAATCAGCAGCAGATAGAATATATGTCCTCTCTCAACGAATGTAGCTTCAGAATGCCTCTAAAATGGAGGCAGTCCTTCAGATGGAAGGCTCTGGAAGGGAGTGTATGCTGCTGATTGGCTGGAATGTGTCTGCTGACTGTAAGGTGGAGGGTCAAAGTTTCCTCAATGATAAAGAATAGGGGGCGGATCGAAAAGAGCATGTGTTCGCCGTTCGCTGCGAACGCGAACATGCAAAAATCGCTGTGAATAGCGAACTGTTCGGGACATCACTATATATATATATATATATATATATATTCCACATTAGCGCCTCTATGAATGAGAAAGTGTTAATATGGCATCAGTTTCATTTATTTGTGTTTCTATTTAAGCAGGTAGTGTGTATTTAATTGTTTTCTGCATGTTACAGCATGTTACAGTTGTGCGAGTAATTGTAATGTTTTTCGATGCTTTCCCCACATTTTTAAGTCCAATGGTGTGTTTATATTATGTTTTACAGTGTTGAGAACTTGTCTGTAAACTCTTTGCTGCTCCTTTTTGAAGGCAGTATTATTTTTGCCTCCATTTTTGAGTTACGGGCTTGAATGCCTGACCGTCTTTTGGAAATTGTAGCAATTTAATAGCGATTTACGACCGTAACATTTACGGGCTGGACAGATCAAAGTATTTGCAGCAATGGAGTTCCAATTTCAACCTCCCCTCAGGGGTTAAATGTCAGGGGAATTTAATAGGGCTGCTAGACAGGCACAAACAGCTTGAAAACTATTTGTGTCTGAAAATAACAACATTTAAGGTCAGTTTTCTAACATAATTTTTATTGCAAATATCTAATTTCATAGACAAGTTTTAATGCCCACCATCCTCAGGACCATGGCTATCTCCCTGTAACCCAGGATGGATGAGATCATAATCCCAGCGATGCCATATTACAGGGTACAATTGGTCAGAAGTTGCTTACTATCCTGATGACATGATCTTCATAGGTAAGAGGTGGGTAACAGGTGCAGGGTCCCTACAGTCTAAGGTTAGAGAAACGTTTATTTATTTCTTGTGAGAATAAACAGACTTGAGAAAGATTTAATGAACTCCGGGGAAATGTATGAGCTGTGAGGATTATAAGGTGGAGCTGAGTCTTGTGAGTGACATACACTGTTAGATAAAGACAGAAAGGAACCAAAGACTGGAACAGCTGGCACCCGATGGGCATCGACCATAACACCTGCAGCATTGTGTCCGGTAAGTCATGATATCTGACTGGGAAAAGAATCATTTTAGTTGTAGGAGAATTACACATGGAATGTGGAGCAATAATAATACATTGTTATAATATCTCATACACTGCAATAGGCACGAGCATGAGCATGTCTGCAGAGTTATTATATTCCAATAGCCATGAGCTTGTCTGCAGGCTTATTCTATTCCAATAGGCATGAGCTTGTCTGCAGGGTTATTCTATTCCAATAGTCATTAGCGTGTCTGCAGGGTTATTATATTCCAATAGGCATGAGCGTGTCTGCAGTGTTATTATATTCCAATAGGCATGAGCGTGTCTGCAGTGTTATTATATTCCAAAATACATGAGCGTGTCTGTAGGGTTATTATATTCCAATAGGCATGAGCATATCTGCAGGGTTAATATATTCCAATAGGCACAATCATGTCTGCAGGGTTATTATATTCCAAAATACATGAGCGTGTCTGCATGTTATTATATTCCAATAGGCATGAGCATGTCTGCAGGGTTATTATATTCTAATAGGCATGAGAATATCTGCATGGTTATTATATTACAATAGGCATGAGCGTGTCTGCAGGTTTTTATATTCCAAGAGGCATGAGCGTGTCTGCAGGTTATTATATTCCAATAGGCATGAGCATGTCTGCAGAGTTATTATATTCCTATAGGCACGAGAATGTCTGCAGGTTTATTATATTCCAATAGGCATGAGCATGTCTGCAGGGTTATTATATTCCAATAGACATAAGCATGTCTGCAGGGTTATTATATTCCAATAGGCATGAGCATGTCTGCAGGTTATTATATTCCAATAGGCATGAGCGTGTCTGCAGGTTTTTATATTCCAATAGGTATGAGCGTGTCTGCAGTGTTATTATATTCCAATAGATATGAGCATGTCTGCAGGGTTATTATATTCCAATAGGCATGAGCATGTCTGCAGGTTATTATATTCCAATAGGCATGAGCGTGTCTGCAGGTTTTTATATTCCAATAGGCATGAGCGTATCTGCAGGGTTATTATATTCCAATAGACATGAGCGTGTCTGCAGGGTTATTATATTCCAATAGGCATGAGCATGTCTGCAGGGTTATTATATTCCAGCGCTTCTTCTGATAGTTTTACCACTTTTATAATCATTGTTAGCAATACATGATTCATATTTATTATGTACTTGATATTATTTTACATACAGTATTTTCACTTAAATACATTTCACACAACGTATCATCAGCTCACAGAGTGTGTTATGGGATCAGTTTAGTGTGGAACAAAATACACGTTCAGAAAAAGATAATAATAATAATAATAGCAGAAAACATTTTGTTATAAAATTACTAATAATATTGATGCAAATCTTACATGTATTACAGCAGAATGTGTCATAATTAAACGACGTGAAGAGAACTGAGTGTTTTCAGTTTAATGGTAATTTGAATAAACATTGATAAATAGATATATAGATAGATAGAGAGGGATAGATAGAGAGATAGATAGAGAGATAGATAGATAGATAGATAGATAGATAGATAGATAGATAGATAGATAGATAGATAGATAGATAGATAGATAGATAGATTGATAGGTAGATAGACAGATAAATAGATAGATAGATAGATAGATAGATAGACAGACAGATAGATAGATAGATAGATATAAAGATAGTTAGATAGAGATAGATAGATAGACAGACAGACAGACAGACAGATAGAGTTAGATAGATAGATAGATAGATAGATAGATAGACAGACAGACAGACAGACAGACAGACAGATAGATAGATAGATAGATAGATAGATAGATAGATAGATAGATAGACAGACAGATAGATAGATAGATAGATAGATAGATAGATAGATAGATAGATAGATAGATAGATAGATAGACAGATAGATAGATTGATAGATAGATAGAGATAGATAGATAGATAGATAGAGATAGATAGACATATAGATAGATTGATAGATAGATAGAGATAGATAGATAGATAGATAGATATAGATATATACATACGTAGATACATAGATAGATATATAGATAGATAGATAGATAGATAGATAGATAGATAGATAGAGAGGTATAGATAGAGATATAGATAGATAGATGGATAGATAGATAGATAGATAGTTATATAGATAGATATAGATAGAGAGGGATAGATAGATAGATAGATAGTTATATAGATAGATATAGATAGAGAGGGATAGATAGATAGATAGATAGATAGATAGATAGATAGATAGATAGATAGATAGATAGATATATAGATAGATAGATAGATAGATAGATAGATAGATAGATAGATAGATAGATAGATAAATAGATAGATAGATAGATAGATAGATAGAGAGAGAGGTATATATAGATAGATAGATAGATAGATAGATAGATAGATAGATAGAAGTGTAAATAGAGTATATTTTCTGTTTTTTTCTTTTTTGTGTTTGTTTTTATAGTACAAAAACAAATAATAATAAAAAAAAAAAATATAGCAGAAAGAAACAAGGTCAAGGTTAAATAAAGACTTAAATATAAACTACCATAATTATATATCTTATACATAATATCTAAATCACCAAATTATCAAGCTCCTCTTCTTCTTATACTTCTTCTTATTATTATTATTCTTTTTCTTCTTCTTCTTCTTATTATTATTATTATTATTATTATTATTATTCTTTTTATATGATAATGAAGCATTATGTTTGTGTTACCAATGAGCTCACAGTCAGATTAGATAATCTCATCACACCTAATGTCCGGGTGCACAGGTATCCACGGAAGGAATATATATTCACAGATCACTCGGCGCTCCTTTTCATTTTATTGGGTGTGGGGAAAGTTTGCATCCAAAATATATAATTAAGAAGAACATGGAGCGCCGGTCAGATTGTGAAAATATATATCAGACTTAACCTTTTATTGTTTCTTTTCTCTAGAAATGTTGAATTGTGGCAGTAATCATCTTTACTTTTATATATATATATATATATATATTTTTTTTTTTTTTTTTTTTTTTTATTTCTTTTGCGACATATATCTTGATCAATCTGTACAATATCTGTCACCTTTATCATAAGCTTTGTTTAAACACGATCCATATCCAGAGACTTCATGTGAGCAGCGGAGGGAACTTCTACAGACCAGGGACCTCACGGGGAAATTATAATATCAGGAGAGTTTACGGTTTAGGGTTTAGCCCCAAAATTACGGGCTTGAGTCAATTGAATACAGGAGGAATTGTAACAATTTTCTAACCCGCAGACATGCGACCTGAATGAAGGTAATTACGGGCTTGGCATTGAATAGGGGCCAATGTATGATACTTACTCTGTTCATCTCAGAATAGAAGCAGACAAGCAGCAATAGATATTGTATATAGAAAAAGCTCTTGTAGTTGTTTCAAAGAAGCAAATAATTGAATAGCACGATTGTTGTAAATAGAACATATTGCAACTATTTATATCACTGCTATTATTATTATTATTATACAGAGAGACTGTTCATTAAAACCCAACACAAAGCCAATGAACAGCGACCTTCTTATCTGCTGTAGATACAAGAATAAGAGACCACTCTGTAATCTAGATTAGAAAACCTATAACAGCAGCACATCAGAGGAATATACGGTGTAAAAAGAGACTGCCGCTAGTCTCACGGCACAAATCAAAGCAGTCACGTTGTTACAAGTAAACCGCACATTAACAAGTCATTTTCAGTTCAATAATGCAAGATGGCTGATAAAAAAATCCTAAAGAGATAAGAAAAAGCAACTTTTCCCCCTATTTTGTTACATACAGAAAACTACGGTAAATTGATGTCATTGCTGTTTATATATGGGTGTAATAAAGAGTGTCTAAGGGCACCGCCACAAAGTGGTAAAAGGAGAACATTTATTTGCTGGAAATTTAATTATGGAATATATGAACTTTGAGGGATTTAAAATAAAGCATGAAAAAATCTTATTTTTCTCATGACTCCTTAAAATCAAATTCATATAATTATATAGTGGCACTAAACTGAATTGATAAGACAATAAGTCTATCTTTCATAAATAAATATAGCACTGTAAGTGTCAAGTCCTAGAATCAAAATAACACTTGGAATTAGCTTTAAACAACGTTTTTTTTTGAATAATTACAAAAATAAATACAATATATATATATATATATATATATATATATATATATATATATATATATTTATATATCATGTATATTTATTTTTCTATATTTAAATAGAATAAATAATAAAGATAAATGTTTAAATAAATGGTGCATTAACAATGATGTAGCTTTTTGTCTCCATATCTCCATAAGAGAAGAGCATTCATTCTCTGGACTTTTGGAGGAAATAATTATAAGACAAATATAAGGCCAACTTTTCAGAGATTTCTAAAGAAAAAAGCTGTTGTTTTGGTAAAAGGACAAACAAAAATAAGATAAAAAAGTCTAATGCAAAGCAAGATCATTAATGCAAAAAATATTATTTTTGGTTAAATAAATAATTATATATGACAAAAACATTTTCTTAGAGATGTGTCAATAAATTAGCTTTCTTTTTGACAAAATATATAAACAAAAAAGAAAATGGACTAATGGAAAGCAAGCTCATAAATGTAAAAATAATTTTCTTTGGTGAAACCAATAATTATTTAAGTTAATAAGATTCAAATACATTTTCCATAGATTTTAATAGCTTACTTTGATTGCAATACATTAATATATAAAAAATAATAAATTATGAGTCATGATGAATATGATTATTCAATGTGTTTAATATTTTTTCTCTTGGACATCTTGAAAAATACAATAAATTATTAATATATTTTGATAATACAAATAATAAGTCTGAGGTTTGCTGCTATATGTTATTCATTTATGAAATATATACAATATACAAAAAATGTATTTGCTTTGAGATAAAAAAAAATTCTTTTAATATATTCTAACTATACAAATGGTTAACATAACAACCAAGCACTTTAAATAGGTCCAAAAAGCATTGGTAGCCACCCCTGAAGCAATTTAGAAATGTAAGTTGGGTAGTGCAAGTAGTGATGATGTATCAGGACACCTCAGTATCATCAAGAAGTGGGGAGGGCACCCCGTAGTGAGGAGAAACTCACAACAAGACTACAGTGTGTATAATCTTACATTTGTCGCTCTTGCAAACTAAGATATGTGGTTGTACCTTAAACTACTTGGCCATTAGCTCATAAACACAAAGCATAATTGAGAATCTCCGGCATAGATCCTTTATACTTAACAATTGCATTTAAGTAATAAGATAACTTACAGTTGCAGACTTCCCTGTGGAAGAAGAATATTTATAATTCTTATTCTTATTATTATTATTATTATTAATAACCTTTATTTGTAAAGCACCAACATATTCCGTAGCGCTGCAGAGGGGATAGGCACAAAAAATAATACAATTTTATCGAACAGCAGAAAATGAAGTGCCTGGTTTTGAGCTTAGAATCTTTGTAGAAAGTATTTTTTCCAAAGCACCCTACAGGATTGGAAACTCACATCTTACAATCTAAGGGAATGGAAGAGGCAGGAACCTGAGGAAGAACAGATAGTGAATAGAAAAGGGGGGGGATAAGTGACAGTTTACTTAGGTAGGAAGATATCTGACATTGTGAGGTGAATAGTGTCCCTAGTGGTTAGATAATGATACCTGCTAGTGGAGATGTCAGATCAGGCCCTGGTTTAGGAGATGTATTTCCAGAAGCCAGAAGGAAAGAGAGAGAGAAGTAGGATGGGAATGGGACTACCAAAAGTGATTCTGCATATGAGCTTTATAAGAGGGTAGAGATAGTGAATAGAGGAAGGAATGTAGCTCATGGGAGTATAAAAGACGAGAGGAGGGCAAGGAAGGTGAGATGGTTATGTTGGAGACACAATGTGGGAAACTTGAGAGGAAGTAAAAGGAAAGTTAGGAGGTTAAGGGGAAGGAGAAGACAGGAGGAAACTTTGTGTAAAGATGTAAATAGAAATAGTTATCAGGTGTTCCGAACTGATCAGCTGAAAGAAATGTGTATGATTCAATACATTAAGAGGAAACAGGGGCGGGTGGGAAGACTGTTAGTAAATGGAGTTATTTAGAGGGAAAAAGGATGTTGCTAGAGTACGATTGGAAGAGTTGAGGGTAGGTTTGAATAAAGAGAGGAGGGGAAGGTTACAGAGACCACTATAGAATGAAATTAGTCTAAAAAGTAATAATGTCTTCAAAAATTATAACAGATAAATGCAAAATAATATTAATAAAAGTGCAAATAGTAAAGATGGCTCAAGTAAATTTAGCCCCTTCAAATGTCTTCAATATACTTAGAAAAGGGGTGATTGTGCAGCTCTGATAGATCAGACAGGACATGAGTGAGGTCTGCCTAGAAATGGGGTGATTGTGCAGTTCAGATAGATCAGAGCAGGACAGGAGTGAGGTCTGATTAGAAATGGGGTGATTATGCAGTTTGGATAGATCAGAGCAGGACAGGAGTGAGGTCAGCTTAGAAATGGGGTGATTGAGCAGCTCAGATAGATCAGAGCAGGGCAGGAGTGAGATCTGCTTAGAAATGGGGTGATTGTGCAGTTCAGATAGATCAGAGCAGGGCAGGAGTGAGGTCTGATTACAAATGGGGTGACTGTGCAGTTCAGATAGATCAGAGCAGGAAAGGAGAGAGGTCTGCTTAGAAATGGGGTGATTTTGCAGTTTGGATAGATCACAGCAGGGCAGGAGTATGGTCTACTTAGAAATGGGGTGATTGTGCAGATCAGATAGATCAGTGCAGGACAGGAGTGAGGTCTGATTAGGAATGGGGTGATTGTGTAGTTCAGATAGATCAGAGCAGGGCAGGAGTCAGGTCTGCTTAGAAATGGGGTGATTATGCATTTCAGATAGATCAGAGCAGGGCAGGAGTGAAGTCTGCTTAGAAATGGGGTGATTGTGCAGCTCAGATAGATCAGAGCAGGGCAGGAGTGAAGTCTGCTGAGAGAGAGAGAGAGAGAGAGAGAGAGGGAGGGGGACTGATAGTAAACAGAGAGGTATTCAATGAGAAAAGGGATGTTTTTAGAGTATGATAGGGAGGGCTTGAACAGGGAGAGGAGGGGGAGGGGTTAAAGCGAAAACTATAAAATTAAATGCATCTAAAAAGTATTAATGTCCCTAAAAATAATAACAGATTAATGCAAAATAATATAAATAAAATTGCTAATGGTACAGATGGCTGAAGTAAATTTAGCCCCTTCAAGTGTCTTCAGTATACCGTATAAATGGAATTGTTGTGCAGCTCAGATAAATAAGAGCAGGGCAGGAGTAGGTCTGCTTAGAAATGGGTTTGTTGTTCAGTTCAGATAGATTAGAGCAGAGCAGGAGCGAGGTCTGATTAGAAATGGGGTTGTTGTGCAGTTTAGATATATCAGAGCAGGGCAGGGGTGAGGTCTGCTTAGAAATGGGGATGTTGTTCAGTTCAGATAGATCAGAGCAGGGCAGGAGTTAGGTCTGATTAGAAATGGGGGGATTGTGCAGTTCAGATAGATCAGAGCAGGGCAGGAGTGAGGTATGCTTAGAAATGGTGTTGTTGTTCAGTTCAGATAGATCAGAGCAGGGCAGGAGTGAGGTCTGATTAGAAATGGGGTGATTGTGCAGCTCAGATAGATCAGAGCAGGGCAGCAGTGAGGTCTGATTAGAAATGGGGGGATTGTGCAGGTCAGATACATCAGAGCAGGGCAGGAGTGAGGTCTACTTAGAAATGGGGATGTTGTTCAGTTCAGATAGATCAGAGCAGGGCAGGAGTGAGGTCTGCTTAGAAATGGGGTGATTGTGCAGTTCAGATAGATCAGAGCAGGGCAGGAGTGAGGTCTTCTTAGAAATGGGGTTCTTGTGCAGCTCAGATAGATCAGAGCAGGGCAGGAGTGAGGTCTGCTTAGAAATGGGGTTGGTGTGCAGTTCGTTTAGATCAGAGCAGGACAGGAGTGAGGTCTGATTAGAAATGAGGGGATTGTGCAGTTCAGATAGATCAGAGCTTGGCAGGAGTGAGGTCTGCTTAGAAATGGGGTGATTGTGCAGCTCAGATAGATCAGAGCAGGGCAGGAGTTAGATCTGCTTACGAATTGGATGATTGTGCAGTTCAGATAGATCAGAGCAGGACAGGTGTGAGGTCTGCTTAGAAATGGGGTGATTGTGCAATTCAGATAGATAAGAGCAGGACAGGAGTGAGGTCTGATTACAAATGGGGTAACTGTGCAGTTCAGATAGATCAGAGCAGGACAGGAGTGAGGTCTGATTACAAATGGGGTGACAATGCAGTTCGGATAGATCAGAGCAGGACAGGAGTGAGGTCTACTTAGAAATGGGGTTATTATGCAGATCAGATAGATCAGAGCAGGGCAGGAGTGAGGTCTGCTTAGAAATGGGGTGATTGTGCAGCTCAGATAGATCAGAGCAGGACAGGAGTGAGGTCTGCTTTGAAATGGGGTGATTGTGCAGCTCAGATATATCAGTGCCTGGCAGGAGTGAAGTCTGCTTAGAAATGGGGTGATTGTGCAGTTCAGATAGATCAGAGCAGGGCAGGAGTGAGGTCTGCTGAGAGAGAGAGAGAGAGAGAGAGAGGGAGAGGGGCTGATAGTAAACAGAGAGGTAGTCAATGAGAAAAGGGATGTTATTAGAGTATGATAGGGAGGGCATGAACAGGGAGAGGAGGGGGAGGGGTTAAAGAGAAAACTATAAAATGAAATGCATCTAAAAAGTATTAATATCCCTAAAAATAATAACAGATAAATGCAAAATAATATTAATAAAATTGCTAATGGTACAGATGGCTGAAGTAAATTTAGCCCCTTCAAGTGTCTTCAGTATACCGTATAAATGGAATTGTTGTGCAGCTCAGATAAATAAGAGCAGGGCAGGAGTAGGTCTGCTTAGAAATGGGTTTGTTGTTCAGTTCAGATAGATTAGAGCAGAGCAGGAGTGAGGTCTGATTAGAAATGGGGTTGTTGTTCAGTTCAGATAGATTAGAGCAGGGCAGGAGTGAGGTCTGATTAGAAATGGGTTGTTGTGCAGTTTAGATATATCAAAGCAGGGCAGGAGTGAGGTCTGCTTAAAAATGGGGATGTTGTTCAGTTCAGATAGATCAGAGCAGGGCAAGAGTGAGGTCTGATTAGAAATGGGGTTGTTGTTTAGTACAGATAGATCAGAGCAGAGCAGGAGTGAGGTCTGATTAGAAATGGGGTGATTGTGCAGCTCAGATAGATCAGAGCAGGGCAGGAGTAAGGTCTGCTTAGAAATGGGGTTGGTATGCAGTTCATTTAGATCAGAGCAGGGCAGGAGTGAGGTCTGATTAGAAATGAGGGGATTGTGCAGTTCAGATAGATCAGAGCAGGGCAGAAACGAGGTCTACTTAGAAATCGGGCTGTTGTGCAGTTCAGATGGATCAGAGCAGGGCAGGAGTGAGGTCTGCTTAGAAATGGGGTGATTGTGCAGCTCAGATAGATCAGAGCAGGGCAGCAGTGAGGTCTGATTAGAAATGGGGGGATTGTGCAGGTCAGATACATCAGAGCAGGGCAGGAGTGAGGTCTACTTAGAAATGGGGATGTTGTTCAGTTCAGATAGATCAGAGCAGGGCAGGAGTGAGGTCTGCTTAGAAATGGGGTGATTGTGCAGTTCAGATAGATCAGAGCAGGGCAGGAGTGAGGTCTGATTAGAAATGGGGTTGTTGTTCAGTTCAGATAGATTAGAGCAGGGCAGGAGTGAGGTCTGATTAGAAATGGGTTGTTGTGCAGTTTAGATATATCAAAGCAGGGCAGGAGTGAGGTCTGCTTAAAAATGGGGATGTTGTTCAGTTCAGATAGATCAGAGCAGGGCAAGAGTGAGGTCTGATTAGAAATGGGGTTGTTGTTTAGTACAGATAGATCAGAGCAGAGCAGGAGTGAGGTCTGATTAGAAATGGGGTGATTGTGCAGCTCAGATAGATCAGAGCAGGGCAGGAGTAAGGTCTGCTTAGAAATGGGGTTGGTATGCAGTTCATTTAGATCAGAGCAGGGCAGGAGTGAGGTCTGATTAGAAATGAGGGGATTGTGCAGTTCAGATAGATCAGAGCAGGGCAGAAACGAGGTCTACTTAGAAATCGGGCTGTTGTGCAGTTCAGATGGATCAGAGCAGGGCAGGAGTGAGGTCTGCTTAGAAATGGGGTGATTGTGCAGCTCAGATAGATCAGAGCAGGGCAGGGGTGAGATCTGCGTACAAATTGGATGATTGTGCAGTTCAGATAGATCAGAGCAGTGCAGGGGTGAGGTATGCTTAGAAATGGGGTGATTGTGCAGTTCAGATAGATCAGACCAGGGCATTAGTGAGGTCTGCTTAGAAATGGGGATGTTGTTCAGTTCAGACAGATCAGAGCAGGGCAGGAGTGAGATCTGCTTGCAAATTGGATGATTGTGCAGTTCAGATAGATCAGGGCAGGAGTAAGGTCTGCTTAGAAATGGGGTGATTGTGCAGTTCAGATAGATCAGACCAGGGCAGGAGTGAGGTCTGCTTATAAATGGGGTGATTGTGCAGTTCAAATAGATCAGAGCAGGGCAGGAGTGAGTTCTGCTTGCAAATTGGATGATTGTGCAGTTCAGATAGATCAGGGCAGGAGTGAGGTCTGCTTAGAAATGGGGTGATTGTGCAGCTCAGATAGATCCGAGCAGGGCAGGAGTGAGATCTACTTACAAATTGGATGATTGTGCAGTTCAGATAGATCAGAGCAGGGCAGGAGTGAGGTCTGATTAGAAATGGGGATGTTGTTCAGTTTAGATAGATCAGAGCAGGGCAGGAGTGAGGTCTGATTAGAAATGGGGGGATTGTGCAGTTCAGATACATCAGAGCAGGGCAGGAGTGAGGTCTGCTTAGAAATGGGGTTTTTGTGCAGTTCAGATAGATCAGAGCAGGGCAGGAGTGAGGTCTGATTAGAAATGGGGGGATTGTGCAGTTCAGATAGATCAGAGCAGGGCAGGAGTGAGGTCTGATTATAAATGGGGGGATTGTGCAGTTCAGATAGATCAGAGCAGGGCAGGAGTGAGGTCTGCTTAGAAATGGGGTGATTGTGCAGTTCAGATAGATCAGAGCAGGGCAGGAGTGAGGTCTGATTAGAAATGTGGTGATTGTGCAGCTCAGATAGATCAGAGCAGGGCAGGAGTGAGGTCTGCTTAGAAATGAGGTGATGGTGCAGTTCAGATATATCCAAGAAGGGCAGGAGTGATGTCTGATTAGACATGGGGTGATTGTGCAGTTCAGATAGATCAGAGCAGGGCAGGAGTGAGGTCTGATTATAAATGGGGGGATTGTGCAGTTCAGATAGATCAGAGCAGGGCAGGAGTGAGGTCTGCTTAAAAATGGGGTGATTGTGCAGTTCAGATAGATTAGAGCAGGGCAGGAGTGAGGTCTGCTTAGAAATTGGGTTGTTGTGCAGTTCAGATAGATCAGAGCAGGGCAGGAGTGAGGTCTGCTTAGAAATGAGGTGATGGTGCAGTTCAGATATATCCAAGAAGGGCAGGAGTGATGTCTGATTAGACATGGGGTGATTGTGCAGTTCAGATAGATCAGAGCAGGGCAGGAGTGAGGTCTGCTTAGAAATGGGTTGATTGTGCAGTTCAGATATATCAGAGCAGGGCAGGAGTGAGGTCTGCTTACAAATGGGGTGATTGTGCAGTTCAGATAGATCAGAGCAGGGCAGGAGTGAGGTCTGCTTACAAATGGGGTGATAATGCAGTTCAGATATATCCGTGCCTGGCAGGAGTGAAGTCTGCTTAGAAATGGGGTGATTGTGCAGTTCAGATAGATCAGAGCAGGGCAGGAGTGAGGTCTGCTTAGAAATGGGGTTATTGTGCAGTTCAGATAAATCAGAGCAGGGCAGGAGTGAAGTCTGCTTAGAAATAGGGTTATTGTGCAGTTCAGATAGATCAGAGCAGGGCAGGAGTGAGGTCTGATTAGAAATGGGGGGATTGTGCAGTTTAGATAGATCAGAGCAGGGCAGGAGTAATGTCTGCTTAGAAATGGGGTGATTGTGCAGCTCAGATAGATCAGAGCAGGACAGGAGTTAGGTCTGCTTACAAATGGGGTGATTGTGCAGTTTAGATAGATCAGAGCGGGGCAGGAGTGATGTCTGCTTAGAAATGGGTTGATTGTGTACTTCAAATTGATCAGAGCAGGGCAGGAGTGAAGTCTGTTTAGAAATCTAGAAAACATAGCGAGGAGGTGTTTGAAAAATCTTAAGCTGTTATTTTACTACATTGTTTTTTCTCTGGACACTATGGTTAACCAATTAACATGACCGTCATCTACAACCAGTACTAACCATATTGATTCTGTCCTGTTCAATCAGCCTTCCCGGAGTATTTTGAGGACATGGAAGATAAAAAGGCATGCTTCACTCTTTCAGCAAAGAGTACTATTAACATCTACATGGAATAGTTGTGCCATGCTGATATCACATCTCACATATATATGGGTGGTACCAAGGCCAGACAGATTACACTGTTCACATTACCCCTAAACGCACTCTGATGTCAAACCATTTTGTTTGGATGTCAAGAAATACATTAATCTGCTTTCATATTGTTAACGGGATGAAATGCAACAAAAATGCACTTATAACTACTGCTTTGGATTAGCAGATCCTAATGGGACTGTGCAAATCTAAAGCCGGGACTCTATTCATTATAATTGAAACTCACAACAGTCATGTTCATTAGTGAAGAGATATGTAGTCATATATTGCATTTCAGATCCATGTGAAGGAGGTGAATGACACTGATCGAATGCCTGTTGGGAACTGGGTTGAGTGTTCACTCACATGATGGTATTGTACTGCTCGAAGATGAAGAACATGCCTTCATGGTAGTGAGATTTGGCTTTTAACACCTACAGAGACAAGAACAAGATATTAATCATAACAATATTCTGTTTAACTACCACACCTCATTTCAAGGTCAATCCACATTAAACATCAATTGTTGAAATGTTAAACATAACCAGACACACTGGGTAGCCAGCCAATAGTATGTCAACATCTATAACAATTAGTATTCAGTGAGGAGTGATCAGGAGGAGGCTTTCCTGGATGGTGCTAAGACCTCCTATTCATCAGCACTGGTCCTGCGGACCGTTTCCCTCTCCTGCCCCATCTCCATCCTCCACATCTTTGTTGTGGAGGAGCAGGGGGTGCCACTACATCTGAGGGCTGTGGATCTTGTTCAGATGGTGGTGGTGAGATCTGAGATGAGAAGGCAGACATCTCCTGTTGCGCAACCAAAGGATGGAGTGGTATAGGCTGGCTTTTGGCTAGCTCAATTAGTAGGCGTATTTCATGACTCACCTGTTCCTCTCCATCCTTCGTTTGTGCCTCCTCATCTCAGCATGAAGCAATCTTGTGCTTTCCTCCAGTGATCTTGTGCTAGCCAGGTCAGAGTTTGTGAGCTGACACTGCCTCCAGAGCTACAGTAGCCTCTCATTTTCATGGTTGTGCCGTGTTTTGTCTGACAAACTGGACCATGATCTCCAACAATGTAAGGGGTGGTGAGGACTACAGGGCTGGACTTGTCAGCGTGGCTGGCACAGGTGACTGCGTGCCTGGCCCTGGTGAATGTGTGTCTGCCACAGGTGACTGTATTCGTGGTGAGGTGTCGTCCAGAAGGCTTGGGTGTCGGACCAGGTTTCGTAAACAGATGTGGGGGGACCCCATCCTGAGGGACCAGATGGTGTAGGACCCCATCCTGAGGGAATAGATGGTGCTGGAACACATCCTGAGGGGCCAGATGGTGCGGGACCGCATCTTGAGGGTCCAGATAGTGCAGAACCCCATGCTGCAGAACTAGTTGGGGGAAGCATTGAGGATGTTTGGGGTCATGACATGGCCGGTGGAGGTGGCTGGTATGGCTGTGGCTGGCTGTATGATGCTGTCGAGGGCCCAGGCATCGATTCCCACTCCTTATTTGCTGCAAAACGGCAAGCTTGTGTGGATATTCCCAGGCCCTCTGGAATGTCCTGGTCCTCCTATTATAACGCTCCTGCCTCCTCCTCTTGCTTTGTGGCTGGCCTTGTCCTCCTGGGTACTGCAGTGGAATAAACATATATTTCAGTTGGTTTCCATACACATTTGACAGCTATGTGTTTCCATATCCTTGACGTCATGGTCACCCGTGATTGACTGTGGTGTTTAATTTACAGAGATGAAACACAGCCTGCATAATAAGCATTGTGGATCATGGCACATATGAATATGTGTACTGCATGTGCATCAGACACATGCTCTGCTGGATCTGCTGTGCAGTGTGTGAGACTGACCAATCTGTGACATGTTACCTGCAATGGTTGTTAATATGCATCTGAGACATGGTCCAGGATAGGAAAGTATATGACATGCACATGCAGTCCTACAGAGTCTGTATCTACATATGCCACAGTACGCACACCCAGATTTGTACTCTTTATTGCAGGGAGCGTCCAAAGTTGGTCAATCTGGGCCATAGACAGGCCTGGATTTGTGGATTTCCTTAATGTGAATAAATTGTAACGAAAACTGGAATTATTAAATGGCTAAGTGGATATTGTTAAAGCTATTATTATGAACCATATCTAGTCACAATAGGTTATGATACAATCTGAAAGATATATATCTTACACACCCAAAATATGTATAATACAATGGAGAGGTATAGAACTGTCCATATACATACAATAATACTATTGTATATGCGTTAATTCAAATAATATCCTATTGGATGTCGTGATAGTTGTAATAGTTTCCCTCATATGGCAAAAAAATTTGCTTAATCCTTGGGAAGCTATAACCTATTTTAATAGCTAAAACCAATTGGTGTATGGAACAACAAAAAAAGGAGAAAAAGATAAGTGCAAGTACTATAAGGTTGGGAACAATACAAAAGAAAAAAGAAAACAAACTATATATATATTGTATTATTTGTCAATATATTGGAGGGGGTTAAAAAACTTGTTGTTTATATCAAGGCTAATAAGAAAACACTGCCAGTGTCTTCAATGTTATATACACCACTTGATCATAAATGCACAACATGCAATTCTAGGTGGCGTTTTGCCAAAATACCATCAGTAAATACTATTTTGCTAAATGCAAATGTATACTTCTACACCCTCTCAATTCAAAATACCACAACCTAAGTAAATGCACTTATCTTTTTGAAGTAGTCCCGACGGCTCGTTTCGCCCTGCTTAGGGCTTACTCATGGGTTAATGAACTTCATTATCATAATGCTTTTATAGGACTTCCTATCCACTTTTTGCCGATATTAAAACAACCTCATTGGTCTATTTGGTAGCGTGGTGATTAGTGATTATCAATTACATTTCCTTTATGTGCCCAAATGAGTCAATTAGACTAAATGACTGAAGAAAATATATACTCACCTGGGTGCAGCAGGGCTATCCACAAATCCATGCCTGTGTGCGGCCCAGCAGGCCCGACTTTGGACACCCCTGCTCTATTGAATGTCAATTCAATCTTGATATAATAGCAAATTGTACTCAGAATTGGTTTTAAATGCAGCTATTGTCCAGACATTTAATTGATACAAATTATGAAAATAATATGTTTGCTACCAGGATTGAAATGGTGTTTGTTGCCCCATATATCTTAAGTCATAACCAAAGGGCTTACAATGCTATTGTATGTCAGTTATCTCTGGGTGTGGGCAGGGGATGTAGGGGCAAAATAATTCTAGAGCAAGGGTGGGCAGGTTCGATTCTGGGGGGCCACATACAT
The DNA here is from genome assembly GCA_027410445.1 of Discoglossus pictus. Lineage (NCBI taxonomy): Eukaryota > Metazoa > Chordata > Amphibia > Anura > Alytidae > Discoglossus > Discoglossus pictus. The sequence continues at coordinate 1,798,291 of JAPZIH010000013.1, read as the reverse complement.
GCCTGGATTTGATGATATCCCTGCTTTGCACATTTGACTAAATCACCTCTTCAGTCATCCTGATTGACTCACTCCTTACCCACCCCTGTTCTAGAGGGATACAGCTCCTTCTATGCAACAACCAGAGTACAAGGTTATTTAGACATACTGTACATACAAACAGCATGATATCTGCAGGGTTTTGTCCAACCCATCCCACCACACCCACACTTTCATACAACAATGTGTGTGGTGTGATATGATACTCACGTTACATAATGCTAGGTGGATCTGTTTCCACCTGTCCTGGTATGCCCACCACTGCTGCTGGCTGAATCCAGTCCCTCAGGGTCTGCTCCCATGTGCTGTAAATGATCTCTACAGCACACCCACCACCTGTACCATGTGCTGCTCTTGCCTCCTCTGTCATCTTCCTCTTTACCCTTGCCTTGCAGTCCTCATGTCTGTATTTCACAGACTTTGCATCCCTATTAGTGACCACTGATGCCGCAACAGTTGTAGTAACTTGGGCCCAGGCCTGATCCCTCTTGCTAGCATTCACCTCTCTCCCACCATGTAATATCCTATAGCGGGCATAGACTTCCCTAAGGAGAACCTGCATCTCCTCTGGGGTAAAATTGGGGGCTTTGGGCTTGACACAACCTCTTGCCCTACCAACTGTGCCTGGGGCTCCTGACCTCCCTCTCCTCTCCCTAGGGCCGGCCCCTCATCCCCACTACCTCCAGCCCTGGGATCAGGCCCCTGACCCTGTGCCCCTCCACCTTGTGTGCCTACATGTGGGGGCACCTCCCTCCCCCTGTTGCTCTCCTCTTCCTCTCCCTCCTCCTCTCCTTCTTCTCCCACTCTCCATCCCTCTAGCTCTTCTTCCTCTCCTCCTCTCCTCACTCTCCACCCTGGGTGTTCCCCTCACTCTGCTCCTCTCCTCTCTCCTCACTTTCCTCCTCCCTTCCTCTCCCCTTCTATGAAAATAAAATAACGATAAAGAAATATAATATGTATGTGGATGTGTATGAGGTAAAACAAAAATGTGAGAATTATGTGTAGTAAAGAAATTGTATGGGAGGTAAATAAAGGGTTAACTTATCTAATAGGTCAAAAGATCAAAACTTACAATTATCCTTCTCTCTCTCTCTCCACTCTCTCCAAAGCACAAAAACCCACCAACACCTAGACCTGTGTGTTTACTTGCAAAGCTACAGCATAGTCAATGATGAACGTAGCTCGTACATAAGTCTTACGTATTGCGTGCATGGCAAGGCTTACGAGATAGTGTCTCTCGCTCGTAACTCGCAGCCCTTTCTAATTTAATAGCAATGTAACTCGGCAAGCATTTGAAGCATGCAGCACTTATACGCTACACGTTGGACTTACGAGGCTGGAATTTAATATGGCTCTAAATCGGTAGTTACCGCCTTGCTTAATTGATCATGATCACGCTCTGAAATGCTACATACGATTGCATGGTTTACTGTTTCTGCTTTTGGCCCGTAACTTGCGCGGTTATTCAATTGAATCACTCTTGAATTGTAGCAAATTTCAAGCTGCAGACATATGGTATGTAGGAGGAAATCTGCGGCCACCAAAAAAAAGTGTAATTACTATATATGTTCCATGGATGCAGGGGGCCAAAATTCTGCGGGTGGATAAAGTTTAAAGAGACAAAAAAAAAAATGTTGGTTTTGCAATGCACCGAGGCCTTGCCTGCGGGGAGGGGGGATCAGTGCTGCAGTGCCACTAAAAAAAAAATCTTTTTTTTATTTCTGTGTTCAAATACTCAATACTCCTTAACCCCCAAACACCCACCCTTTCCCCCAATATAATTACAAATTCTATATATAGATATATAGTATAAATAAATAAATGAATAAATATATATATATATATATATATATATATATATATATATATATATATATATATATATATATACTGTATATATATATATAGCTATATATATATGATATAGATTATGGGTCAAAGCTTTCATGGGAAAGACATACCGTACCTGGTAATGGCCAAATCTGGTAATGCATGATTTTGTTTAATTTCTGCTATTCTTTGTGTCTGCTGTTCATATAATCTGGGGGATTTGTCCCCCCCTCCCCCCCATTTCCTATGCCCCTGATGTGTTTGGGACAGCAGATTTGGGTTATTCAGAGAGAATATTGAAATATTCTACAATACAGTTACAGTTTTTAAATTATGAAACTTAACTTAATTGTGTTTTTTTTGTTTTTTGCTTTTAAATGCATGCTATTATCTCAATTCCAATGGAAAATCTGAATGTGATATTAGATGGAAAACAAAACATTGTCTGAGTTCATTCTAACTGGATTTCCTAATCATCTCAATTTCCAGCATGAGCTCTTCCTGCTTTTCCTCCTCATTTACTTGATGACACTGACTTGGAATCTTCTCATCCTTATTCTGATCCTCACAGATCTCCATCTCCACACTCCAATGTACTTCTTCCTTGGGAACCTTGCTTGTCTGGACATCTGCTGTTCTTCAGTCACTGCCCCACGTATTCTTTACGACTTACACACACAAAGTTTAAGGATTTCTAAGACAGCTTGTATAAGTCAGATATTTTTCTTCTTGTTCTTTATGTCATCTGAATTCTGCATGTTGGCCATAATGTCAGGTGACCGATATTTTGCCATATGTCGTCCACTACATTACATGCAAATTATGCAATGGAAAGTCTGTACCAATATGGCATTTGGAGTTTGGATTATTGGGATAGCCTACTCAATGGTATATGCACTTTGTACCCTGAGATTAAACTTTTGTGGCTCAAATGTCATACACAGTTTCTTTTGTGACCTCCCTCAGTTGATGAAGATCTCTTGTAGTGATATCTCCATTAATAATATGCTAATTTTTCTCTTAGGAGGACTTTTTGCATCCACAAGTTTTGTGATAACGTTTTTCCCATATGTGAAGATATTTAGCACAGTTCTAAAGATTCGAGTCAAGAACAAAAGACTTAAAGCTTTCTCCACCTGCACCTCTCACCTTACTGTGGTGTTTATATTATATGGCACCTCTGTGTTCAATTACTTTGGTCCAAGTACAAGTATACAAGAGGACACACCAGTGTCTGTATGTTATACATTGATGTCTCCTCTTTTAAACCCTCTCATCTACAGTCTTAGAAACCAAGAGATCAAAGCAGCTCTAAGAAGAACTTTATCTTATATGAGTAGGATCCTTCATGTCAATCACAACACCAAACATATATAGGTCGTAATCGTGAGGGTTTTATATAGGAAAGTTAACAGTGAGAACTAGGACTTGTTTGCGCATTTAGCCTTTGATAAAGCCAAGATGGCGAAACAGGAATAAAACTGTCAGGCAGCTATTCACTACTATCAGTGATACATTAATTGTTGTTGTTTTTAGCAGTATGTATGATTTTTTTAACTTTTCACTCTGGTTTGGATTGAGATTTCTTGTGATTGGTCTTTCCTATCTGATTATAGGGCTATTGGCCAGCTGGTGGGGCACACCATTGCCCCTCAGATAGGTAATGAGACACAGGGAATTCCTTATACAGATTAATTATTTGTCTCAATTGACCCTGCGTATCTTTATTGTACTGATTGATTGATTGATCCATCCAACCAGGAGTGTATTGGTATCCTTAGTGTGTTTACATTTTAGATTTTAATGAATTTCTATTAAAGTTCCTGATTTCAAAACCTTTGTTGATTATAATATTATAATATTGTCAAGCATTTGGACGCAAGTAAGGCTTTTTCTATTGTTGAAAATTGTTTAAAATATTGCAATTATCAAGAATTCCTAACAAGTGTGACAAAAAAACAACCGCTATTTAACGAGATAATATTGATGATAATTTATGATCTGACAATAATTCAGATTCTTCTCATGTTGTTCCTTATCATCTACTTGATTGCATTGACTTGACACCTTCTCATTCTTCTGATCTTCTCAGACCTGCACTTAAACCCCATGTACTTCTACATTGTTAATCTGACTATTTTGTGTTTGTATTGTACCTCTGTTAATGTCCAAATGATGTTTTTGTGACTTACACAAACAAATAAGCATAATATCCAAATCATGTCGGTTGTCCAGGTATACTTTTTATTTTATTTTTTTCCACAGAAGTCCTCTTGCTGGCCATTATGTCTTGTGAATGATATATTGCCATTTGTCATCCTCTACATTATATGCAAATAATGCATCTGGAAGCTTTTACAAAATTAGCAAGTTGTGCATGGGCATTTGGGATGGTTTACACCTTGGTGCACAATCTTAACTTTCTGTGATTCAAGCACCATACACAATTTCTTCACCTATCTAGCAGTTAATCTACTTTGGCACAGAGTAATCAATAGTAGTTGTCTTTTCATTTAGACACCTATAGTTAAAACCAGGTGGTGCCATCCTTTTTAGGGACCAACACCAAAGAGCACACCCAAGGACCAGAGAATGGCTTGATGACCCAGTAGGAACATTTCATATGGACTTCAAGCTGCTGTCGCTAGTAAGGTGACAAGTTGGTTGTGATAAGGAAAACATGGGATAGGTCAGCAACAGCAAGAATGTCTGATACCAAACCATCTGGAGATTGTTCTGGGCATTGGGTACAAACATTAATACCTGCTGGCTCACTTGGAATTCCCAAGCTCTCACTATCTGATCATTTCAGAACTTTTACTTTCCTTTGATAGCAATTAGTTGCTCCTTGGCTAGCCCAGTCAGTGTTTCCAGCCTATCTCTGAGCTGTAGCACAAATGGCTTTATGGGGAGTTTCCCATTCCTAAATTTCCCATTCCTAACATTTTCCTCACTCCCCATACGAGTTCAAAGGGAGAGAACCCATGGACTCTTGAAGGACATCTGTCTCGTGGTCCACAAAGATTCTAATCAAATGTTTCAGGATGCCATTGAATCTCTTACCTAAGCCATTGGTATAATAGGGATAAAAGGGGTTCGATCTTAGTTGGGTCACACTACACTTGTGTCACAATTATTGGGTCAGCTCAATAATAACCTGTGTACCCTGATCTGCTAAAATTTCGCTCTGGAGCTCAACTTGGTTACAATTCTACCCTGGAGTCAATCACCATTGCTGTTCTAATCAGGTCAGGAGCAACAACCTCCGAATATGAGGTGGCATAATCCATCACAGTGAGTCTGTATCTGTTGCCTGACTTATTAGGCTTTGCAAGGGGGAAAGGATATCTACAGCCATTCAGTGGAATTGAATTTCTGGCATGGGCTACAAGGAAGCCCTGGGGAGTTGGCAGCAGTCACCATCACACGGACAAGTATCACATGAGGGACAATAAGTGGTGAAATCTGGTGATACTTCGGGTCAAAAAAAAGTTTAGTCAGGCTTTGGTGAGTGTGGTGAGTACCCTGGTGCACCTGCTAAGGGAATGTCATGGTCAACATCTAGAGATGCCATTAATGCTCGAGGGTAGCCCAGATGTCATAGCAGCCTACAAGGCTGCTTTTTCCTGTATAAAATAGGTGGCCCTCCCAAATACACCTACATCCCTCAGATCTTGTCTCCCTAGTGAGTGCCCAGGACAAAACAAATCTAAATAAAGACCTTGGTTTACATCCCACTTAAAATCAGTTGGGTCTGTTCATGTTGGGTCTGTTGGGTTGGCACCAGCTATCATTGTGTCTCTCTGGTGGTTTCCTGTTTGCTTTAGCTTTGGGTCATGGTGGCCACATAATGATACTCTGTGGGCCTCAAGTCATTTCCCAACAATACATCTGCAGAGACTCCAGTCAGGTTAATGTGATGCATTGTTGCGGGCCCCAACTAATACAATGTCAACCCCTATACTTCAGTGGAGGGACCCGTCAGATTTGGGCAGTGTCCCTAAAGCCCTCAACAGACTTGCCATCCACTGTAATAGACTGGACAAGGCAACTTTGGTAGTCCCCTGCTAGTAACTAGACAGGTGCTGCAAATTACCTCCTCATCACCTATACATCCTTAGAACAGGGCAGAGAAGCCTCATAACCAGTTTCGTCCCTAGGGCTTTGGCCAGAGTCCTGCATTGACTCATTGTTCCTTATCCCAGAGGTTTGGGTCATGCCATAATGGCATTCTGGATCCCCTGGTGTGGATCAGCTCTCTTGGTGTGCTAATTACGAGCTCATCATACTGGGCCATTTTTACCACTGCTTTGCTTTTTACCACTGCTTTGCTTTTCCCCTTGATTGCACCTATCCCACTGATGACACCAGTTTGTCAAGAGTTCTCTGCTTTATGGGTTTGCATATATTGATACAAGGAATTCCATGGAAGGAGGCCTGCATCACAACCTGAGAAAGATAGTAGTTAATAAGTGACTCTGTCCCAAGCACTGGAAAGGAAATGCTTTTAAGACATCATGTTTCTTCAATATGTCTCAAGCAGACAGCAATAAATAAAGAAGAAGTATCAGATATCCACTAGTTAGGACAGTGTTCAGCTCTTATTCCTCTGCACTCATGAGTCAAACAGCACTTTAATACATGTAGAAAACCAAAGTTCACTTTGAAACTGTCAACACAGGACCTCACAGGATTTTACCCATCAAGGCTTTCGTCACAAAAACCCTAAAACACTATTGCCCTCATTCTATTATCGGCCGTAAATCGTCCGCAAAGCTGCGATTCCTTGCGGGGCTCCCGTTACCTTGCAATTCAAATAGACAGCGCCGCAAGGCTAACCCCTTACGGCCGGCCGTATATCTTGCAACCGGCCGTAAGCTCAGAAATCTTTAAATGCAAAAATAAATTCAAGACAGCACTGTAAATCTCTGTAAATGCTAGGGATCATAATGGGGACATGAGGATTAATAGCAACCCCCTCTCAAGCTTGCACATCAGCCCAAATCCGAGATTACATTAACTGTTTATTTTCCGGCCGCAGCGTGGGCGGGTCTGAGGTGCTCCAAGCCCTCTGGACTTTTTACATGGATATGTGACATAAATTAAAAAAAAATGTATTTACGGATTTGAGTGTAGGGGAATGTTGTGCTATAAATGCTAACACCTACAATCACTTTATAGTCTCCTCAGAGTGCAGGATGGCTTTATTATGGCTTTATAATGTGCTTAATTGTGTGCCTGCGGGACCTTTTTGCTGCAAGTAAGCTGCGGCTCGGTTTTAACCTTGCAGAGAGGGTTCAAAGGCTTTCCTTCGGCGCGTGCGGCCGCAAAGGATAGCAAGGCGCCGGCCGCAAGCCTGCCGGAATCCCCGGCCGGAAGGGAATAGAATAGGCAAATAGCTTGCGGCCGGTCCTTGCGGCCCCGCATCTCCTACGGCCGATAATAGAATGAGGCCCTATGAGTTCAAGACTCTGATTTAACCAACTGGGCATGTTTTTTGTGTCAATCACTGTCTGATGTGAGTGTTAATAAATTAATTGCCACAGATGCAGTAAAATATGGTCAGCATTGTTTTTTTTTAGTTCTTACAACATGTTGGGTTCAAAGGGGTCACATCAAATACTAAGAACAAATGGCACAGTAATGTCGGTTTGCAGTCGATCTTAGTCTATCTATGAATGATTCAACCCACAGAGATCAGAAAAATGTGCATTAACGGCTCTCTTATTACTTTGAGTGAAAGACTTGAAATAGAGTGTTGGCAAATAGCAAACTTTAGCTTTTTTTAAGAAAAGCAAATACAACTAATAGGAAGCAGATACGTGTTCCAAAGCCCACAGAGATCCACAGAGATCAGAAAAGAGAGCATTAAGATAAGTGTTCCAAAACCCACAGAGATCCACAGAGATCTGAAAAGTGAGCATTACGATAAAAGTTCCAAAACCCACAGAGATCAGAAAAGTGAGCATTAAGATAAGTGTTCCAAAACCCACTGACATCAGAAAAGAGAGCATTAAGATAAGTGTTCCAAAACCCACATAGATCCACAGAGATCAGAAACGAGAGCATTAAGATAAGTGTTCCAAAACTCAAAGAGATCAGAAAAAAGGGAGCATTAAGATAAGTGTTCCAAAACCCACAGAGCTCCACAGAGATCAGAAAAGAGAGCATTAAGATAAGTGTTCCAAAACTGTTTATTTAAAGTATATTGATACCAAAACACATAACTGATGCCTGTTAAACTGTGAACTCTTAAACACAGAGACCATACTTTATTCTCTTATTCTCTACAGAGATATGTTGATTGTGAGAAGCAGACACCTCCAAAAAACTTGAGATAGACAATTGGTCCTCTGTGTTTCCTTTGGAATTTGCCAGAGGGGTATTTGTTTTTGTTTTTAAATTTATTTTAAAGTTTTTAGTTTCATTGCTGTCATATGGGAAAATGTATTAAAGTTTGTGAACCACTCTAACAGACCCCTTCTCAGGGGAGAAATACTACTTTCTAAGGTACTTTTACATATGTTGTGGACCCTGTAGATAGATTATTGGGAGTGGCTGGTAATGAACCAGCAGTATTGGTACATATTGATACCAATGGAAAAGTTAGTGCAAGATGGGGTGTCCTAAAGAATGATTTTAGAGAACTCTGTAATAAGCTTAAGGCAAGGACCTCCAAGGTAGTATGTTCCGAGAAACTACCTGTATCATATGCTAGCCAAGGGAGACAGAAGGAGCATAGGGAGGTTAATGCGTGGCTAAAAAAATTGGTGCTTTAAGGAGGGATTTCGTTTTTTAGAGCACTGGGCTGACTTCTCACTTCGGTAAAAATTCTATAGCAGGGATGGATTGCACCTTAATGAGGAGGGATCTTGTGTGCTAGGGTGTAAAATGGTATAAAGGCTGGAGGAGGTACAAGTAGGAACTAGATAGAAGTAATGTCTTAGAAAGTGTAGAGGAGGCAAAGAATGGATCAACTAGTATTTGGGGAGGAGATGGGGGAGGGTTAGTATAGTCAATTGGGAGGTATTACTAAGTAACTCAAGTACAGAGGCAGGCACACAACATAAAGTGTATACTTGCTAATGCCAGAAGCTTGTCCAGAAAAATGGGTGAGTTATAATTATTAGCAGTTATAGAGAAAAGTGATTTAATAGGCATTACTGAAACATGGTGGGATTACTTTCATGACTGGACTGTTAATCTGGATTGTTATAAACTATTTAGGAAAGATAGGGGCAATGGTAAAAGAGGAGGAGGGATTTGCCTATATGTTAAGCCTGCATTTAAGCCTATAGTTAGAGAAGATATTTATGCTGAAACTTGTGATAGTGTTGGATCCTTATGGGTAGAGTTAAGTAGCGGAGCCGCAAATTCCAAAATAATATTAAGGAAGCTATAGGAACATTACAATGTGAAACAGGCCGTCTGATGATTAGTGACCAGGAAAAAGCAGATGAGCTAAATAGGTTATTTTCTTCTGTATATACAAGGGAGGTACCAGTGGTTAAGACACTGCAACATAATGGGGCTACACTACCTTCACCAAATAATTGGTTATTGCAGGAAGAAATCCTAAAGAGGTTAGAAAAAATAAATGCTAATAAAGCCCCAGGTCCTGATGGAATACATCCATGGGTACCAAGGGAACTGAGTTCTGTAATAGCCAAACCATTACATCTAATTTTTCAAGATTTACTCTACACAGGGTTGATACCAGAATACTGTAGAAAAGCAGAGGTGATACCTATATTTAAGAAGGGCAAATGCAGGGTATTTTAGATCAGTAAGCATCACTTCTGTAGTGGGTAAGCTTTTAGAAGGGTAAAACAGGGATTATACACAAGAATATGTCTGTGTAAACAAGATTATAAGTAGGAGTCAACAGGATTTATGAGGGATAAGTCATGTCAAATAAATCGAATTATTTTCTATGATGAGGTTAGTAGGAACTTGGATCAAGGCATCAGTGGATGTAGTATTTTTGGATTTTGCAAAGACTTTTGAAACAGTGCCACATGGAAGACTATTGTGCAAACTAAGGGATGCAGGAATGGCAGTAAATATGTGCTCCTGAATTTAGAGAAGCAAAGGGTTGTGGTAAATGGAAAATACACAGATTGGACTGATGTGGTAAGTGGGGTTCCTCAGTGTTCAGTATTAGGTCCTCTCCTTTTTAACTTAGAAGCAGGACAGGAAAGTATTATCTCCATTTTTGATGATGACACTAAGTTGTGCAAGAAAATTAAATCAGAAAATGATATAATTTTTAAAGGGATTTGCATAAATGTGAGAAATGGGCAACTAAATAGCATATGAGATTTATTAGGAATAAATGTAAATTTCTGCATTTGGGAAGGAAAAATAACCAAGCAATTTATAATTTTAATGGAGCAAATCTAGGGGTATCAGATATTGAAAGGGATTTTGGAGGACTTGTGGACAACCACCTAGGTAACAGTGCTCAATGCCAAGCAGCAGCTGCAAAGTCTAGTGACATTTTAACAAAAATAAGGGGAATGGAGGGGCTAAGTTATGATGAATGACTTACCAAATGTATCATATTTTCTCTACAAAAAGAGCATTTAAGAGGGTATATGATTACCTTATTACATAAATACTAGTGACTTGCCAGTCAAAAAATGACGGCAATGAGATGTGTATGTTTGGAAAGTTGTTTAGTTATTAATATACGTATTTGAGACTTGTAAGGTTTTAGTTATGATGAAATAAGTACTATTGTGATATTAAACATGTTTATTTTTGTAAAATGTTCTTTTGGTCAACAGTAACTGTTAAAGCATGTTGTAGTAAAAGTATTAACATTTGAATGTAAGAACAGTTGAACTTTAAATTAATCAGTATTGTAAACTTGAGGTAATGGTTTTTTAACATGCAAGTTCTATGTCAAGAATTGTTAACTTAAATATACATTGAATCCAGAGGAAGGAAAACCATAAAAACCCTCCTTGAAACGTAGCTAATTGTATCAGAGAGGGGAAAAATGTATTCCTTCCTGACCCCATTAACTGGTGATCAGATTACTCACTGGATTAATGTTTAACCTAAAAGACAACATTTACATTGTGCCTTAAAACTTGGTTGTGCTCTTAACATGAACTTTTTAATATTTCTAAGTAAGAAACGTTAAAGTATATTTTTTGAAACTTGAACTTTCTTATGCGTCTAAGCAAGGAACTTGAAAATCTTTTTTTCAAACTTGTAACATTATAAACTGTAACATAGTTAATTAACATTTGAACAGAATTTGTCAAAATAATGCAAGGCAAGTGTTTTGTGAGGCTAATCATGCATAAACAGTACTTCCATGAATTATGACTGAATTCTTTATTGATTTGTAGTTTTCAATGGTTGACTTTTGTTTGTTCCTGTAGTAATTATTTGAAATGGCACATAGAGTTTCGTCTGTGGAAAAATGTTTTGTAAAAAGAGAATGCGAGAACTTAAACTTGTTGCACGCTGTGTAAGCACTGTTCTGTATGTGTTTGACAATTTAATGTAGTTAAATAGGAAAATATTGTTGTTGTAAATCTAATTGGTGTTGCGTAATAATGACCTTTTGAAGGAAACTGACATTTATGTGTATTTTTTGTACAAATTTGGTGGTTATATTGTGTTTTTTTAGGTTTTTGCGTTTGTTTTTAATTTGGTTTTGCATGGCTTTTGTTTGTTTGATGTAAAGTTACAGTACTTCATAGTAGACAATGTTTTTAGTAAAAATGCGTCCATCGTCTAATAAATCACCTAGACTTTCATTCTTTTCAATGTAAACTTTAATAGCCTGTGGATTTTTGCACCGTGATAAGGCAACGTACTATTGCCATGTGCAAATACTGGTGGTTCTAAAAAAATACCCACAGATTTGAAAGTTTGTAATTGTGATTTATTAATGGTCATGGCAAATGCCATAATGATGGTAAGTTGTCTTCTTTGAAGTATAAAAGGGAGACTACTTTCACTTGTTGCTAAATCTATTCTTGGTATGAAAACTCTCTCTCCTTTATAAGGTACCAGTTAAAATTTCAGCAACTATGAAATGGTCCTTTAATTGTTGAACAATTAATCTTGTGCCATTGCATAGGCCTTTTCATATTTCGCAGTAACATGACAATTGCACCTTTCTTTAGCTGCAAAATATGTGGTGGCATTTGTTAGGTATTTAACTTCTTCATTATGAGTTTATTGGCTAAGAATATTATGATTATAAAAAGTATATCAGCTTGTTTTTTCCTTGTATCTTACTAGAATGTATAAGAAGGTTGTCTGTAAAAATGTTTAAGGTAAATATTCCTTTACCATCTGTTTCCTTTCTTTGTCTCGCAACTGCTGACGGCAAATATCTATAGGAAGCCGTTATTAGATAAGGATTGTTTCGCTGAGTTAGACAGAAAAAGACACTTGCTTGCAAATGTGTATTTAGCCCTATTTTGAACTGGGCTATTTGCTGTGACGTGTGTTATGCTATATAAGGGGCTGCCCGCCCAAAATTAAACTCAGAGATTATTCTGATGGCACTCTGACTTCTGTGCATTATTTTCTCTCATTATATCTTGGTACCCAGATATAATATATACACACATCAGAATACATGATTACTCACTAATCTGATCCTATCATTTTGGTCCTTTGAGCCGGAAGTTGTTTCCCTTATAATTCCTCGGACGGAGCAAAACACCTTTTACCGTGCACTGGGGGTATGTCGCTGAGGACTCCCTTACCTTGAGAAAGACCTCAGGCCTGATATATATACGATCAGTTGGACCACAGAGGCATGGTGTTTTTCCGAGTGATGAAAAGGCACAGCTTACAACCAACTGACAGTGAGTATATGAATTTCTGTTGCATTTGCATGTGTGTGTATGTCCCAAGGTCCTTGCTTAACAGTGATATTAGGTAAAAGAGTTGTACAACTAGGTTTCTAGCCTAGTAATAGGTAGAAGGGTTGACACTTACCCACAGAGAGGTAAAAGAGTCATTATCCTGAGGAAAAGACTATAAAATAAGTTTTCCGTACGTAACGTTATTGAGCAAGCTTACCATGAAAAAGGGGTAAATGTGTCTGACTTTCAAATGAGCTCTTGCAAGAAAATATGTATGTGTGTGTATGTTAACATTTTGTTTGTTTTTAAATACCGGTACCGGGTGTATGTATGTTTGTGAAAGGTGTAACACGGATAACAGATTTATTGGTTATTGTATATACCAGTAAACATTCTGTATATTTCTGTGTACTTGGTATATATACATGTATTCTTTTGTGTTGTTCTAAAACCTTATTACCTGCAACTATCCACTTTTAGTAGTGAAGTTGTCACACACTACCTGAAGTCCACCGACGGGCTACCCAGTGACTTGCCTGTGTTTTGGTAAAACGTGGAGGTGATTTTTATAATTACCTGTAGCAGTCGAGCATTACAGGCTTTCAAACTCTCTCTTTCTTTTCTCATTCTCTGTACCCTTGCAAGTAGTGAGTGGTCACGCATTACCCACCTAGTCTCCGAAGGGCTATTCCTGTGACTTGCCTGTGTTTATGGAAGACGCACAAACCAAAATTTGTGGCAGTCGAGCACGACAGGCATCTATAACTCCTTGAATTTCCATCTTTCTCAATCTTTAATTGGTTATACAATGTTGAAATATTTTGTCTGAAGTTTTTGTGTATTCATAACTTCTTACTAAAATACTCTGTAAGATTGTGTGTATGAAGCCCTGGGTGGGAGCTATACTTGTAAGGGATACGTCCACAAAGGCACCACACGGTATATGGTGAAGTTGGACTTTGAGTGGTCTACCTGTCGGCCCTAAAGGTTGGGTGGCAAGGTTTACACTAAAGGGAACTGCACAACAAGACTTCCCATCAGAAGCTACGAGCTTTATGGGTCCTTGATGTGCCGAGTATATGTGGTGGTGTTTGAGGTGTAGCATGCGAGAGGTAGCGTGAACGACTCTCACTCTCTATGTGAACCAGGTTTCCACACTCGGGTGTGGAGAAGGCGGATGGTCCAAGGTGTGGGAGATATACAGATTATTTCTGGAAAATGTATAAAAGGTCTGTTGGTTGTTGTATGTATATGTAATGCTATGTATATTTCCATGTACCTGTGATCTTATTTTTTGTGTATATCTATTAACTTTAAATGATACTATAGAAGTTCAAGATATATATATATATTGTAATGAAGTGCAGCAGGAATCCCTGATAACCTGCAACAGAGTGCATCAGGGAAGATATATAAGCCGCAGATGGAGCAGAGCAATATACCCTGGACTGACATAGAGAGGGTTAATCCCAAAATCTTCAGCCTAATCAGGCCAACACCTGACCCTGCTCAGGAGCAGTTAAAGAGCCTGCTCAGTGAAGTTTGCTGTCTGCCTAGCAGTCTGAGGAGGAGGGTGACTAAGAGACTGTTCCAAAGAAAAGAGCGGCTCTCTACACTTCAGGAGAGATCCAGCTGAGGAAGGAGCCACCTAAAAAAAGACCCCATTCCTGCTAAGCCGGATGAATTAAGGGATAAAAGGTTGGTGCCACCTGCATGTATTTTGAGCACATCCGAAAAAGGATTACAAATGCCCCAGGGAGAAGAGAGTGCTAAGCAAGCATAACCGTCCCTCATCACAAGAGGGTGTCAAGGGTCCCTGGGGTGAAGCATAAGGGAGAGTAGGGTGGGCCCTATGCTTCACCCACTATTGGCAGAAGCCGTAGAGGAAAAGACATCGAAAGACTGTTTGTTTCCTAGCCACAAGCTGGCATTTTCACCCTCAATCAGAGACTGTTTGTTTCCTGGCCACAAGGTGGCGACATAACAAAAATAAGAGACTGTTTGCATCCTGGCCACAAGGTGGCACTCTCCGGAACCAGAGAAGCTGGCCGGATATAGTTAGGGTGTTCCGGGTCATAGCAAGCACGTTTATGTAGGGTTTTATTTTATTTGCTGAAGATAAGCACTGTTTTTGTTCTGTTTTTTTGCTGACAAATAAATAGCAGTAAAACTCTGTCAAGCCTGCTGTGTCTTCCTCCCTAAACCAAAGTAAAAGGAAACAGGACGCAAACCCCGCCAGAAGGGGGCGCCCTGCTACACTGGTGGCAGTGGTGGGATTATTAATCGTCTGAGTTCACGAGGACAGCCCACAGTACAGTACAAGTGATGGAAGACATCCTGAAGGCCTTGCTGCATCAGCAGCAACAGCAGCACCAGCAGCACCAGCAGCAACAGCAGCAACTGCAGCAGCAACTGCAGCAGCAACAGCAGCAACTGCAACAGCAACTGCAGCAGCAACAGCAACAACAGCAGCAACAGCAGCAACAACAGCAGCAGCAACAACTACAACAACAACAGGAGCTTACCCAACTGTTGGCAGGCCATCTGGCTCAGAACCAGGCCAGTTTAC
Source organism: Discoglossus pictus (assembly GCA_027410445.1). Taxonomy (NCBI): domain Eukaryota; kingdom Metazoa; phylum Chordata; class Amphibia; order Anura; family Alytidae; genus Discoglossus; species Discoglossus pictus. Next base: position 1,783,012 of record JAPZIH010000013.1, on the reverse strand, counting down.
AGGAGATATTACGTCGGCCCACACCGCCCTCAGCAGTAGAAACAAGAGGACCTGTTACGGGACTGCCTACCAGTCAACCCCTCCAGAGACTGAGCAAGGAGGATGATATAGAGGCCTATCTGCTGTCCTTTGAGAGGGCGGCTCTCCAGGAAAACTGGCCTCAGACCCAGTGGGCAGGTATACTGGCCCCGCTACTAACCGGCATGGCACAAAGGGCCTACTACGACCTCACGGCGGAGCAAGCCGCTGATTACAAATGTTTAAAAGCGGAAATTCTAGCCCGGATAGGGGTGAATCCAGCTGTCCGGGCCCAGAGGTTTCACAACTGGAGATACCAAGGTGATCAACCACCAAGAGTCCAACTATTCAATCTACTCCACCTTACTCGCAAATGGCTGTGCCCTGAGAACAATACTCCGGAAAGGATAGTGGAGATACTGGTGATAGATCGTTACTGGAGAGGGCTACCCACGGGAATGCGAGAGTGGGTGGCACAGTCTGGACCCCAGACCCTTGATGATTTAGCTACCCAAGTTGAGCGCCATCAAGCAGTAAAGAGTATTACGGATGACTCCTCTGGAGAAAAAGCCAGGTCCTGGAAACGGGGCATATCCTCAAAAGGGCGACCTACCGAAGGGGTCCCAAGAAATCTCCATCGAGAACTTCGGGGACTCAATGGAGCCAACGGGAAAGAAAAGGAGGAGAAAAAATATGCCTACTTGCATACCATGAAATGCTTCCAGTGCGGAGAACTAGGGCATGTGGCAGCTCAGTGCCCAAACCGAGATGAGCCCATGCAGTGCAATATGGGAGGCCCAGTTACCCACTGCAGTGTGGTTAATTTGGTAGGCATGACAGAAATGAACCATCCCTTTCTCACTGACGTCATAATAGACGGAAAGAAGGTGAAGGGACTGATTGATTCCGGGAGTGCAGTTACCCTATTGTCACGAAGGGTAGTCGCCCCAGACAGCGGGAGGTACGGAAAAAGCATGGGCATTACATGTGTACATGGCACCGTGATGAATTACCCTACGAAAAACATTGGGATCGAGGTTAAGGGCTTGAAGGCCCAAATAACAGCTCCGATAGTACCTCATCTGCCCCATGCCGTAATTGTGGGAAGGAATTTCCCATGCTTTGAGCGCCTCCTATATACCGACGACTGTGGGTCAAACACTGGATCTATACTGGAGATCTTCCCGTTTAAAGATAAGGAACTTTTCTCCAGCCGAGAAAAAGTAAGGAAAACACGCCAAGAAAGACGTAAGGAAAAAAAAAGGGGAACAGAAATCAAAAAGAGGTTAAGCCGAGACGAGGCCCTGATAACTTCTCAGACCACTTCTGAGGAGATAGTAACCTTAAGGGGTTCGTCTCCTAATCAGGTTATAAACCCTCTGGAGCAAAGGGAGACGGTTGAAGAGCGAAATGTGCTCCAGGGAGATGAAAACTTTGGGAGAGACCAAGCAAATGATCCTCTCCTACAGAACGTCCGCCAAGACGTGGCCAGTGTGAATGGGGAAATCGTAGAGGGTCGAGAAAATCCCCAGGGACCTTTTTTTGTGTTGAAAAGGGACCTCTTATATCGGGTGGTTAAATCAGGAGCGGAGGTCACCGAACAATTACTGGTACCACAGGGGTATCGACGAAAGGTATTAGACATGGCACATAGTCATCTGTTCGGGGCACATCTGGGGGTGGAGAAGACCTTGAAACGAGTGTTGAAGAGATTTTACTGGCCGGGGGTATATGAAGAAGTCCGCCAGTATTGCCTGTCTTGCCCCGAGTGCCAGCTAGCAAGCCCACGTCCCCAGTTAAAAGCTCCTCTAATACCCCTTCCAATTATAGAGGAACCATTCGAGCGAATAGCAATGGACCTAGTGGGACCATTAGAACGAACAGCTAGAGGACATCAATATATTCTAGTGATAATGGACTATGCTACCCGCTACCCAGAGGCCGTGCCACTAAGGACCGCCAACTCCAAAAGCATTGCAAAGGAACTAATTCTTCTTTTTTCAAGAGTGGGCATACCTAAGGAGATCCTGACGGACCAAGGGACACCTTTTGTCTCGAAGTTAATGAAGGATTTGTATGCCCAACTTCGAGTGAAAGCCTTGAGAACTTCAATATACCACCCACAGACTGATGGGTTGGTAGAAAGATTTAATAAAACCCTAAAGAGTATGATACGGAAAATGGTGGACAAAGACGGAAAAAATTGGGACCTACTACTACCTTTTCTACTGTTTGCAGTCCGAGAGGTGCCCCAAGCATCCACAGGTTTCTCTCCATTCCAACTCCTGTATGGGCGTCATCCACGAGGCCTATTGGATTCCCTTCGTGAAACATGGGAAGACCAACAGAACCAAAATGAAAATATCATAGAATATGTTCAAACACTGAGAAACCGAATTTTACAAATCACCCCCCTAGTTAAAGAACATATGGAACAGGCCCAACGGCACCAACAGACCTACTATGATCGAGATGCCCAAGTGAGGAAGTTCCGGCCAGGCGACAGGGTAATGGTCCTGGTTCCAACAGCCGAAAGCAAGCTTTTAGCAAAATGGCAAGGACCCTACGAGGTAATAGAGGCTGTAGGGGACGTTAACTATAAAATCAAGCAGCCAGAAAAGCGTAAGCCGGAACAGATTTATCATGTGAATCTTTTAAAGGCCTGGCGTGAACATGAAGCAGAAGTAGCCGCAGTATATCAGGAGAATCCAATGGCAGTGGATCTCCCCAGGGTACAGGTGTCCACAGAGTTGTCACCACAGCAGCAGGAGGAAGTAAGACAACTGATTCTCCGCAATACAGACGTATTCACTGAATATCCTGGACGAACAAACTTAATATACCACGACATTGTCACTAAACCTGGGGTGGTCATCAGAAATAGACCATATCGTATTCCTGAGGCCCGGAGGGAGGAAGTGAAATTAGAAGTAAAGAAAATGCTCGACTTAGGAATCATCGAAGAATCCAACAGTGAATGGTGTAGTCCCATCGTCCTGGTCCCCAAACCCGATGGGACCATTCGTTTCTGCAGTGATTTCCGGAAGTTGAACGAAGTGTCCCAATTTGATGCTTATCCCATTCCCCGAGTAGATGAGCTAATAGACCGGCTAGGGCCTGCAAGATTTATGTCCACCTTAGACTTGACTAAAGGATATTGGCAAGTTCCCTTAACAAGGTCAGCAAGAGAGAAGACAGCGTTTTGTACCCCTGGTGGCCTGTTCCAATATAAGGTTTTGCCTTTTGGTCTTCACGGAATCCCGGCCACATTTCAGCGGCTTATGGACAAACTCCTTAGGCCTCATTCTGAATATGCGACGGCCTATTTGGACGACATAGTGATACATACCCCAAGTTGGGATTCCCACCTGAGCAAAGTGGAGAAGGTCCTGGAGACCCTGAGGAGAGCAGGCCTCACCGCAAACCCCGCGAAGTGTGCACTTGGGCTGACGGAGATCAAATATCTTGGATACACGGTCGGTAGAGGACTGATTAAACCACAACTTAACAAAGTGGACGCAATACAGGGTTGGCCAAGGCCGTTAAGAAAGAGGCAGGTACGGGCATTTTTAGGAATAGTCGGATATTATCGGAGATTCATACCCGGTTTCGCCTCCATCGCAGCCCCCTTAACAGACCTAACTCGACAGAGGGCCCCGGATACGGTACAGTGGAACCCAGAAGCAGAAAGGGCGTTTGAGGACCTGAAAGTGGCCTTATGTCATGAGCCCATACTAATGGCTCCCGACTTCCGGTGCCCCTTCATATTACAGACGGATGCCTCCGCAGTTGGGTTAGGAGCAGTATTGTCGCAAGTAAAAGAGGAGGAGGAACATCCTGTACTATACCTCAGCAGGAAGCTGTTGCCCAGGGAACAGCGTTATTCGGTGGTGGAGCGTGAATGCTTGGCCATAAAGTGGGCTACCGAGGCCTTAAAATATTACCTCCTGGGGAGAACTTTTAAACTTGTTACGGACCATGCCCCGTTGCGGTGGATGCATCAAAACAGGGAGCGAAATAGTAGAGTGACCAGATGGTTTCTATCCCTTCAACAGTACCGATTTACGGTGGAACATCGGGCTGGGAAGAAACACGACAATGCAGACGCGCTGTCCAGGGTCCACTGCCTCTCGGCTCAGGTCGCTCAACTACGTGGTGTTGAGCTGAGGGGGAGGATATGTAATGAAGTGCAGCAGGAATCCCTGATAACCTGCAACAGAGTGCATCAGGGAAGATATATAAGCCGCAGATGGAGCAGAGCAATATACCCTGGACTGACATAGAGAGGGTTAATCCCAAAATCTTCAGCCTAATCAGGCCAACACCTGACCCTGCTCAGGAGCAGTTAAAGAGCCTGCTCAGTGAAGTTTGCTGTCTGCCTAGCAGTCTGAGGAGGAGGGTGACTAAGAGACTGTTCCAAAGAAAAGAGCGGCTCTCTACACTTCAGGAGAGATCCAGCTGAGGAAGGAGCCACTTAAAAAAAGACCCCATTCCTGCTAAGCCGGATGAATTAAGGGATAAAAGGTTGGTGCCACCTGCATGTATTTTGAGCACATCCGAAAAAGGATTACAAATGCCCCAGGGAGAAGAGAGTGCTAAGCAAGCATAACCGTCCCTCATCACAAGAGGGTGTCAAGGGTCCCTGGGGTGAAGCATAAGGGAGAGTAGGGTGGGCCCTATGCTTCACCCACTATTGGCAGAAGCCGTAGAGGAAAAGACATCGAAAGACTGTTTGTTTCCTAGCCACAAGCTGGCATTTTCACCCTCAATCAGAGACTGTTTGTTTCCTGGCCACAAGGTGGCGACATAACAAAAATAAGAGACTGTTTGCATCCTGGCCACAAGGTGGCACTCTCCGGAACCAGAGAAGCTGGCCGGATATAGTTAGGGTGTTCCGGGTCATAGCAAGCACGTTTATGTAGGGTTTTATTTTATTTGCTGAAGATAAGCACTGTTTTTGTTCTGTTTTTTTGCTGACAAATAAATAGCAGTAAAACTCTGTCAAGCCTGCTGTGTCTTCCTCCCTAAACCAAAGTAAAAGGAAACAGGACGCAAACCCCGCCAGAAGGGGGCGCCCTGCTACAATATATATATATATATATATATATATATATATATATATATATATAAGTGGATAGGCTCTCAAGGGCATAAATCGCACTGCCACGTGTGTGGTTTCTAGACCCTGCAGTTTTCAAGGTTATCTCTACAGAAATGTTTAATATGCAAAGGGTTTCTGGTGTGCATCTGTAACTTATGTCTGGTAAAAACACACTTATGTGTGGGTATTGTAAACACTGTATTCTAGAATTGTTTTCTTATGTGTATTTGTGTATATATATATAAAGTTTCTGTGTGTTTGTAACTTTACTCGATGCTTTACCTTTGGACAGGGAGGTGACTGGTCTGCATTTTGAGAAGACGTGCAGGGTCTGGCCAACCCCCCACATAGCAGACCACTCCCCTTCCTACTCCCATTTTCTGTGTGTGTGTGTGTTAGTTTTTATGTGAAAATATGTCTGTCTGTATCATTGAGGGAAAATAGCAGAAGGGAGAAAGTGTGGTTGCTGTAAAGAGAGACAAAGGCATGTTATTGCAACCCCTTAGAAAAGTGGGAGTTGACTATTACCTTATGGCCAACCCCTTTTAAGCGATGACGATGCTCACCGCACCTACCGGATACACAGCACCTAATATACTACCTCTGCTGGAATCAGTGCCCTGTATCCACTACTTCATGGCAATATTAATCCTTATAAAAAGGAAGATATAGGAGACGTTCAAACTTTATTAAGCTTTACTATACACAAAGAAGTATACGAAAGAAAAAGTAAACGCAACATTACTTAATTAAGGAAATAAAAATAAAAATAAAAAAATTAAATACATTTTCTATACTAAAAATAAAAAATTGTTGAAGATGAAAAAAAGGCAAATGTGTATAACAATGAAGGTGCCTACGGGGGGAGGGACATGTAATGTTAACCACCTCTCTCCTTCAAAAGAGGAAGATGATATGTTTATGTGTACACAGAAAAGACGTCCACGACTGACCTCCCCTCCAACTCATGGGAATATGGTCACTTATAGTGATGATGTAGAGGACAAATTTGATGATGCCCACAAATACCTGCTTCCCGCCACCGGTCCAAATCCACCTCCTCCAACACCACCACCTTATGAAGGATGGCCCGCCAGAACCAGGCGGGCACCAGATCATCAATACAGAGGTAAGGGAATAACATCTGTGCCATTATATCCCTTAATTGAGGTTCCCAATCCTAGGGGGGGGAGAGCTTATAGATGGGGGAAATGTGTTGCACCCACAATGCTAGTATACCGAGCATGGACAGATGCAGATGTGAGGAGAGCTGTAGAAGGAGTCCCCCGCCAAAATGAAAATATGGGAATTTTAAGACTTAAGTTCCAGCGATTGCAGCAAAGTTTTAAATTAAATGGTGTTGAGGTTGCAAGATGTCTGAGGCAGATATTAGGGTACGATTGGATCCTTAGTGAAGGTGACTGGAATCCACTGGACCCAAGGCGGAATCACTGCAATATGGATCACAAGAACTGACCCAACGAGTAGACGCTCTAATAGGCAGAATAGCTGACAGACACAGAGAGCACGCAGACTGGACTAAGATAAGCGAGTGTGTACAAAAAGATGATGAAAGTGTGGAACAATATATGGGGAGGTTGCGGGTGGTATTTGGCAGCCATAGCGGGGTGGCCAGAAAACCCATATGATGATGCTGGACCAGCATCTAAAAAACGCTTTTCTCAGGGGATGCCATCCAGAAATAAATGACTTTGTGATACAGCACCAAATTACTTACAAAACATGTCCCCTTAGGGAAACCATAGAATATGCTAAACATGCAGAGGAGCAGTGTAAGAGAGCAAAAGAAAAGAAACAGAAAAAGCAAGATAATAAACCAAAGGAGGTGTATTTGATGACTTCTGTTGATGGGAAAGCGTAACCTATAACTTCTGCTTTCTTTTCTGATGATGGTGGAAATAATCAAAAACGTGGAGGGAGAGGAGGTGGACGAGGACGAGGTGGAAGCAGAGGAAAATGTTATGGAAATTGTTACGTGTGTGGCAAGGCCGGCCACTTAGCACGTTCCTGCAGAAACAGAAAGTACCAGGAGGAAGAGGGAGCAGATGACGATGACCACCAGACCGACAAATAACTAGAACCAGGTTGTACCCTTCCTTTACAAATATTTGCTGAACAAGAATTTCATGAATCTGAATTGTATGAGTATGGCAATAATGATGCAAACTTGCCAGAAATAAATGATGTGTTGAATTTAGAATCATGTATAGACTTAATGGCTTTAGAAGAACAACCAGTCATTTAACTAGATGTAGAGGGGGTAATGATAACATTTTTATGAGATACAGGAGCATGTAGGTCAGTGTTGAGCGATGATGGCACATGGACTAGTTACACGTCATCACAAAACATATTGGTTAGGTCAGCAGCAGGACAGACAAATAGCGAACCTATATCATGTCCACTCACAGTGAGATTGTTCAACGGCCAAACATTTGAGCATCCTTTTATACTCTCCCCTAGATGCCCTATAAATCTCTTGGGTAGAGGTCTGATGCTAAAATGCAACATTAGAGTGGTTACCACAGAGAAAGGCATGAAAGCATACATGGAGGGCATACCTGTCGATGTAAATGTAGTGCAGGGGATGGGTTAACCACATTACTTCTACACATTAGACATGGTGTCGAAAGGGCCAGGACAAGTATCCAGCACTTTGGTAGCCATGGCTAATGACCTAGCTCCATCTCCCTGTGTAAAACAAAGCACAGGGTCATTACACTGCACTATGAAATTTGAAAGTATATCGGGGAGGGATGTGGACTAGGAAAAAACATTTTTTCAAACACACCAATACCAGAATAACCTTGGATTACATATACTGGACAGAAAATGGGTATACAGGGGTGGGAGTAAAATTTAATGATCAAGACCAGTTACTCTATGCAGGACACACAGTGCCACACATATCACTGACTATGCCAGCTGGTGGAAGGTGGGTACAGGTAGGAGGGATGGTAGAAGAGGCTCAGACAGATAAAACACCATGGGAGTACTTGCCCAATGGCCTCGGAGTGCAGTACTCACCGAGCACAAAAATATATAGGAAAAGCCTGAACTGGGTAACTGAGACAAAGTAAACATACACCAACAGCCAATCTGCATTCTCAACTGTGCACATATTTGCACAATTATTGAAGAATTGAGGCATGGCCACATCTACAGGCAGGCAAGTCACTCATAAACAACTCCTTTTGCAGTTACCTGAAGCCATTCAACTGCCCTTGAAGTTTGCGGTATGTAAATGTGTGGCTCATACCACAACAAAAGACGCAATTTCAATAGGAAATGTCATAGCAGACGCAGCTGCAAAGCAGGCGGCTCTAACAGGAAACATACACATTTTTCTCTTACACAACTACACATCTGTGTATCTCGTAGACCAAATTGACAAGAGTATTCTACAGCTAATACAGACACCCTCATAAGAAAACACATACTGGTTAAAGGTATGATAATATTTATGAGAGTGTAGAAGGGAAAACAATTTTACCAAAATCACTATTCAGATATGCAGCTATGTTGAGCCATGGCATTAGTCATGTCTCAAGAGGGAGTATGGTAGACATGGTCAGCAGAATATTTTCCGCCTATGGATTAAACACCTATTTTAAATTTTTTGTGCAGGGTGCCTTGTTTGTGCACAACACAGCCCTCAGGGTACCTATCACTCCATAAGAGGCACATTCCCAGAACCAACATACCCCTTCCAAACAATATGTATGGATTTCATTGAACTAACAAAGTGTGAAGGGAAGAAATATTGCCTAGTGATAATTGATGTATACTCTAGGTGGGTGGAAACGAAACCATGTGCACACCCTGACACAATCACAGTTGCTAAAACCTTAGTGACACAAATAATTCCTAGGTTTGGTATACCAGAGAAAATATATAGCGATAACGGCACGCATTTTGTGAACAAAATTATCGATCACTTGAGTAAAGCATTACACATAGAGTTGAAAAACCACTGTGCGTACCACCCACAGTCAGCTGGATTAGTGGAGAGAACTAATGGTACCATTAAAAATAAATTGAGGAAAACGATGGCAGAAACAGGAAAAATTGGCTTTACTGTTTAACATTAGTCATGCTAAACATGCACATGCTTCCAGGCAGGAAGATGTTAACCCCATTTGAAATATTGTATGGGAGACCATTCCTACTACCAGAATTTAGACCATTTATCTCAGAAGATGAGAACATGAGTGAAAACTTAGCAGACTATATGAGAAAAATGTTAAGTAAGAAAGATGTTACCTCCCTCTCTCTCTCTCATCCACAGCAACAGCAGGGACCCTGCATGGTACAACCAGGCCAGTGGGTCCTAATTAAAGTAATCAAGCGTAAAAATTGGGCATCGGCCAGGTGGGAAGGACCGTACCAAGTTCTGCTGTCAACACCCACTGCCTTAAAAGTTGCTGAACGAGCCACCTGGATACACCTGACTCACTGCAAGAGAGTAGAAGTGCCAGAGCTTGAGCCAGTTGATTCCTAAAACCTGCTAGCTGACTCATTGCAAGTCAGGCTGGGCTACAAAGGGGGGGAAACTCGTCTCAAACCCAGTGAAGAACCGAATGATGCCGGTTTGGGGATCTCAACTGGCCCAAGAAAATGTCCTGGCACCTGTTCAAAAGACCTAACTGGTGTGGCCTAAGACTCTCACTGACATGCCTCATCTTGATAACTCTCTGCATAGTTTCACCCATAATCATATGGGAAGAAGTAACAAGACCCAGAGGCAACCAGACGCAATCTATTAGAGAGATGTGGATGCACAGAATGAAAAGAGACATGATGGAAGTCAATTTAACTGGCCAAGTGACCCTAGTGTTCAAGGAAGGGCAGATAGGAACCAACCAAATAGACCTATGTCAAGTACTAAGATGTGAACTTTCTGAAGGAGGACGTAGTGGAATGGTGAGAAAAGCACCAGTATACTTGTGTATAGCCTCTCCGTATGGAAATGAGAGATGTACTAGCTGGAAACTCGCCTTATGGAATACAGGAGCTGACTGGGGTTACTCCCCACCTTATCACATGAATTGCAAAAGTACAAAGAGATGTTTAAAGCTGACACGGGGTGTGGAGCCATCGTCCTACAGCCAAAATCAGCAATGCAACCCCATCCGGATCACCCTCCAGGACCCATAAAAGTGTGATAAAGGGAGATATACTCTTGGAATCTACACCTCAGGCAGAGGTGTAACAACATGGAATATACATTGATTCTATTAGGGTTCCGAGAGGAGTACCTGATGAGTTTAAAGCCCAAAATCAAGTGGCGGCTGGATTCGAAACCATCATCTCCTGGTGGGTGACCATAAATAAGAATGTAGATTGGATCAACTATATCTACTATAATTAACAGAGATTCGTAAATTATACCAGAGATGCAGTTCAAGGCTTGGCAGAGCAACTGGATAGAACTAGCCTGATGGCTTGGCAGAACCGGATAGCTCTAGACATGCTGTTGGCGAAAGAAGGAGGGGTATGCAAAATGTTTGGGACTGCCTGTTGCACTTTCATACCCAACAACACAGCTCCAGACGGATCTTTGACCTAAGCACTGGAAGGCCTCACTGCCCTGTCAAATGAACTAGTAGAAAACTCTGGTATTAATGATCCTCTGTCTAAATGGCTCCAAGACACCTTTGGTAAATGGGCAGCCTACATCAGAGGGATATTGATCACTGTTGGCACAGTCCTAACACTGATCATTTTGTTAGGATGCTGTGTGATACCATGCATCCGTGGATTGGTGAATAAGGTTGTTGACCAAGCAGTAACTCAACAATACCTAATAGAGACGATACCCCTCACTCAAGGAGAATCTGATTCTTCTCTTGATCATGACATTGATGATGTATAAAAACAAGTGGGTTAAAAGAAGCACCATGATGGTCCAGACCCCAACTCTTCACTAAAGAAAGGACTATGACCTGAACCTTGCCTTAAAACCTTTGTCTAATACATTTATAAAAGGAGGGACTGTTAGGTATTTATTTCTTCATTATGAGGTTATAGGCTAAGAATATTATGATTATAAAAAGTATATCAGCTTGTTTTTTCTTGTATCTTACTAGAATGTATAAGAAGGTTGTCTGTAAAAATGTTTAAGGTAAATATTCCCTTACCATCTGTTTCCTTTCTTTGTCTTGCAACTGCTGACGGCAAATATCTATAGGAAGCCGTTATTAGATAAGGATTGTTTCGCTGAGTTAGACAGAAAAAGACACTTGCTTGCAAATGTGTATTTAGCCCTATTTTGAACTGTGCTGTTTGCTGTGACGTGTGTTATGCTATATAAGGGGCCCAACATTAAACTCAGAGATTATTCTGATGGCACTCTGACTTCTGTGCATTATTTTCTCTCATTATATCTTGGTACCCAGATATAATATATACACACATCAGAATACATGATTACTCACTAATCTGATCCTATCACATTGTGCTATTTGACTTTGTGCTCATACAAAACTCATTAATAAATTATATAGATATATTTTTTTCCTGATCCGCCAGGTCAATCAAGATAGAAATAACGCTCTTTGACCATGTCATCATCTGTTGCATTTTTAATGGCATTAAATGCTTGCAATTGTAACGTATTTAAAATTGCAAGTCTTTCTTCTGTTCTTTGTACTTGGAGTTGAATGTCATAGTCTTCAAAGTTTATGTCATCTATAAGACCTGGATCAGGCAAATTAAAACTTGCACAACTTAATCCATGAGTTAAAAATACTTCTTGGATTTCCACTAATGCTTTTAAGTGTGCAATAGTTTCATTGTATCGTTGCATAAAGTCTTCAGCCATATTACTTTTAAATGTGTCCCAGAAAGCTAATGCATTTGAAGCTTTTGAGAAGAAACAAATAATTGCAAATTGTTCCCTCATTTGCCGTGGCATTTGACATAGTGCTGCTTCTTCTAGACATATTTCCCATTCTGTATCATCAGCTAGTAAGTTTCTATGTCTTGCAGCTAAATGGAAGGATTCATATACTATGTCTTTAACAGTTCTTAAGTGTTCAAAACTTTGTGCTCCAGGAACATTTTAAAGTAACAGTCATAAGCAGAAACGTTCATGATCTCTTGGACTGTCTGTGTTAATTCTTGGGATTATTTTATTTCCTCTGCTTTTTCTAGGTCTCCATAATCCATTCATACAAACATAGTGATATGGAATTTCAATAAATAAGAATTGTGTTGCTTGTGAATCTGTGGAATTTAATTCAAACCATGCAATTTAGTGTAGTGTGACGATGCTCACTTTGGGCCAATGCATTACTTTCATTTCCAGCATGGAAATACACTAAATGTCTTTGTGGCAAATGTACTGCTAATCTATATACTGCATGTGATCTAGCATGCATTTCAAATGTTAAAAGGCACCACATAGCTTCCGGTGCACTTACATAGCGAGCATCTACATGAGATGCAAGTTCATCATGTACTAACTGTGCTTTCGGGGTTGTTTGCTCTTTTGACGACTACAGTAGCTGCATCATAGCCTTTGTAAATATATTTGTACACATATTTAATGGATTTGATGGAAGTGCAGGCTTCTACATTAATGTGTGTATTATACTTTATGAGTAAATGTGGATTGTAGGGTACTACATATCTATTGTCAACTTTTTTTCCCACTAATAATGGCACTATTTCCTTCTCTTCTTTTATAAAGTGGATATCCATCACAATTGGCATAGGTTTTGTCTCTATAATCTTTTGGAAAATCTTTAGAACATTTATTATTTTCCATACATGGTGATTGTGGATTAAGGTCACCACAGGGTCCATGAATCATGCGATGAGTAACAATCTAATATAGTCTACCATATAGTTCTGGATCTGGTAGTTCAGCAACAATGACTGCATCCACTTTGTCAGAAGTATCTAATTTATCTCTTTCTTGAAGTATTATGAGAAGATGTGCATGTGGAAGGCCTATTTTTTGAAATTCAATTGTATATACATAAGCAAGACATTTGCGAAATAACTGACTTATTGTGATGTCACGTATTAATTCATTTAATTTAATTTTAAAAACTCTGGCTACTAAATCTGGTCTATCGGAAGGACTTTGGGCAAGAAGTACATTTTGTGTAATTTCTGGCCATTGTGGATTACATGTAAATGTAATAAATAAATCGGGTTTTCAAAATTTGGTGACAATAGCCATAGCATCATTGTATCTTTCTCTAATATTTTGAGGAGATCCTTGAAAATAAGATGGTAAAATGATGGCTTTGCCAGCTGTCATGTCTCTGCTTGTAGCCACCTGAGCAACATAGTCCAAAATATTGTTCTACACGTACTTTATCTTGTTGATATTTTATGAAGTTTAAATTATTGGCCTCAACTTGCAAATAGGAATCAATAATCCATTGTTGTGTTAATAAAATTGGATTAAATGTATTTCGAATGGCAATTTGAGCTACTTTAAATTCAAGCATAGAAACATTATTTTGTATTCTGGCTTTAGCACTTGGGTAACTGGGAAGGCTTAATTTTGTTGCCAACCTGCTTCTCCATGTGGGAAAAAAATGGGAAATGTCATTGGATCTAAATTTGGACTTAAGATACTGATATTAATGAATGGTTGCTAGTCATTTCTGGGATATATTCTAATGTCTCTTTAAAATGGTGGTTCTCCTTCATCATTTTGAAACACCATCTTTTAAGCACCATATTGACCTTTGGGATTGGTAATTGATGTCTTTCTGCTTGAAGTTGTTGTTCATTTTCTACTTCTGCCAATTTGTTTTATAAGCTTTAGTGTAGGGGTTATTGTTCATAATGTTATGCAGCTCTATAACAACAGTGGTTAAGCATTTTTTATTTTCTTGCAGCTGCATACGTTGGTCAACAGCTTCCATTGTATCTAGGACATATAGTTGAGCGAATTTTCTTTGCTCTCCTTCCTCTGGATGTAAATGGGAAGTACAATGGTAAATTTGGCCTTGGACTTTAAAACAGTAAGGACCATGTCCTGGTACATTAGCAGCTAATGTTGCCCCATAGATGCAAAGGATATGGCACTATTGTAGGATCTTATTTTTATCTTGAAATTTTTGTTGTTTGGAAAAGTAGGTTCAGTCATAATGTTTTGTAAATATATTGGGAATTGTTTTCTTTCTGGAAGTTTGACCTTGCCTTTTTGACAGCAACAAATGAATTGGCCATCTCTGGGTCTTTCCTGTTTATATTGATAAGCCTCACAAAACTGATATTGAGTATTCATGTCCCCACAATTATGAACCTCTACTGCTAAAGACTTGAGTAAAGGACAATCTGCAACGCATATATCAGTTTCAGTTTCAAATTCATCAGTTGAAATGTCATGTGATGTTTCAGGAACAGGTTGTAAATGCTTTGTTTTTTTGTGGCTTTTTTTGGTATATCTTTTATTTTTTCATGTAAAATGTCATGTGATGTTTCAGGAACAGGTTCTAAATGCTTTGGGCCCTATTAAATTCGAGCTGCATATGAAATCGTATCTCGCAAATGCGCATCGTAACGCGATTTGCATAATACGAGTCGACTTGCTATTGACTTGCGATTGACTTGCGATTGACTTGTGTAATTTCGGACTCCTTTGCCGAGATTTGCCTCCGAAAAGCGCTACGTAGTAAGTAGCGGAAAATAATTATTTGCGTAGACGCTCGTATCTCGCAAAATCGCTACGTGCACAAAAAACACCAGTAAAATGGTTTACGCATTACGTACAGACAACTTAAAATGTAAAAGTGAGTTTAACAGAGGAAAAGCATGGAAGGCCATTACAATTGATTTCACCTTCCCCTCCCCCCACCAAAGCAAATGCATTATACAACCAATTAGTTGTTACATTTGGAATGAAAAGCCATGCTGCAGCTTACATAAAGCAAAATTAAAGACACACTGCCTGATTACATAAAAACACAAAAACATTAAAATAATGCCATATTAACCCTGTTATTTTGTATACATGTTGCTCATCACATCTTCATTTGGGAACACAAATATGGGGCACATGGAGTATGTGAATATGTCCTGTTCAGTCTTTCGGTCAAGTCTGTCTGTGACCCTCTGTCACTGCTTTCTTACAAGGTTCCTATGCTGGTGATACCGGAGTGGATTGTCAGTTCCTTCTCCAGTGGTTTGGGATTTGGCCGTCCACTCTGCTTTCACTCTCCCACCCACAATGGTTCTTAATATTATAGCTCACAGCTTCATTGAAATACACAATAACTCTTGTTTGGTCTTTCGGTCGGGTCTGACTGTCTGTGACCCTCTGTCACTGCTTTCTTACAAGGTTCCTATGCTGGTGATACCGGAGTGGATTGTCAGTTCCTTCTCCAGTGGTTTGGGATTTGGCCGTCAACTCTGCTTTCACTCTCCCACCCACAATGGCCCTTAATGGTATAGCTCACAGCTTCATTGAAATACACAATACCTCTTGTTTGGTCTTTCGGTCGGGTCTGACTGTCTGTGACCCTCTGTCACTGCTTTCTTACAAGGTTCCTATGCTGGTGATACCGGAGTGGATTGTTAGTTCCTTCTCCAGTGGTTTGGGATTTGGCCGTCCACTCTGCTTTCACTCTCCCACCCACAATGGTTCTTAATAGTATAGCTCACAGCTTCATTGAAATACACAATAACTCTTGTTTGGTCTTTCGGTCGGGTCTGACTGTCTGTGACCCTCTGTCACTGCTTTCTTACAAGGTTCCTATGCTGGTGATACCGGAGTGGATTGTCAGTTCCTTCTCCAGTGGTTTGGGATTTGGCCGTCCACTCTGCTTTCACTCTCCCACCCACAATGGCCCTTAATGGTATAGCTCACAGCTTCATTGAAATACACAATACCTCTTGTTTGGTCTTTCGGTCGGGTCTGACTGTCTGTGACCCTCTGTCACTGCTTTCTTACAAGGTTTCCTATGCTGGTGATACCAGAGTGGATTGTCAGTTCCTTCTCCAGTAGTTTGGGATTTGGCCGTCCACTCTGCTTTCACTCTCCCACCCACAATGGCCCTAATGGTATAGCTCACAGCTTCATTTAAATACACAATACCTCTTGTTTGGTCTTTCGGTCGGGTCTGACCCTCTGTCACTGCTTTCTTACAAGGTTCCTATGCTGGTGATACCGGAGTGGATTGTCAGTTCCTTCTCCAGTGGTTTGGGATTTGGCCGTCCACTCTGCTTTCACTCTCCCACCCACAATGGCCCTTAATGGGATAGCTCACAGCTTCCAAGCCCCATCACTTATCTAACCACAAGGTGACCATTGGAACATACCCCGCAGTAACCCATCAGGAAGGGCAGCAAACACACACAGAGGGTTTGCAGAGGCACAATGAGCACCAGCCAACTCACCTCCATCAGGGGTAATCGCCACTACTCTTATCCAAGGAAGTCCCACACCATTGCTGGTGGCCATGTGCCAAGATGTCCATTCATTCCCATTTGTTGACCTCCCAATATGTTCTGCTATTCATTAATTTACATTAGTTTCGATTGCTAAGTGATGTTGGGGAAGTGCGGGTGAAAGCAGAGTGGACGGACAAATCCCAAATCACTGGAGAAGGAACTGACAAGCCACTGCAGTATCACCTCTCATTATCCTGTTAGGCCCTTAGTATCGCTAATTGTACTTGGCCTGTGCATTAACCCTTTATTATGCCTAGATTGTAGATCACTTAGATGCATTATATGATATCTAATGCTATTAGGACTATTATTCCTCTTAGTATGTATGGATTTATTGCAGGTTAACTAGGGCTAATTAGTTTACAGCTATAGTAATGTGAAACTAATGTGATGCATGTGGATGTCCCCTAACCCCAACCATTGAAAACACACCGACATGGTGAGAACAGGATAACACAGCTTTATTTTTGGACACAGACCACAATCAGCAGTGGTCAAGACTGTGCATTAATATCATGGGTGTGTTGTGGGCGGGTCCCGAGAGAGCAAGGGGCTAGAATAAAATAAAGGGGATACCTACAGGGGTCAATCTAATAGCCTAGAATAAGCATGATGCATAGCACCTACCAGGGTCACATGCGGTCAGTACACCGCTGCAACCAGAATCTGATGAGAAAAAGGATCATTACAAATCACTCCATTTAACTGAAGAAACCATTAGAGTGGATAGCATTTACAACTTGTCTGGATCTGTTCAATGGAACAAATGATTCAACCTCTGGACTGTGTAATCCAATCCAGTTTAACACATACAGTGTGGTGTGTGAAATTGCCCACAAAAATAAATGGTCAAAAAAAAAAAAGGCAGAGGAGGATAGAAAAAACTAATGACAATGCATGTACAGTAAAGTGCTAAATACTGTACCAATATACCAATTCACCTGATTCCCATCTGCAAGCATTACTAACTATTAGCTAGGTCTCTGGATAATGAGTAATATGGGCAAATACCCATTAATATGGACAGGACACAAAGGTCAGCAGCCAGATTCACTGTTTCTTACATCAGACCCAAAGATCTGTTCTCAGACCGATATTGAGGTCAGGATCACATGCTTTAGTAGTGCATATATTAATGCTGGCTGTCATTAACATGCCATTGTGAGACTTTGCAAGTCCACCGCCATAGCGGTATTAGTCTACATTTCATCTAACAATAATTATGTCTGAGATATCTGGCAATATGATAGCTTTAAGATTGTGGGAGCTACATGTTAAGGAGGGGGCTGTCATTGGAGTAATGTATACCTGAGAAGCACTGGGAAAACCTTACGCCTCATATAATTCCTCCACAATGCATGCAGATGTAGGAGATGCCTTCAAGGGCCTGAATTGTACCTAAAACAAAACAAATGGAAAGAAAAACAAAGAGAAAACCTCAAATCTAGGGGCCTAAAAAAAAGGGGACTGCAGCATCCCTTCACAACAGCATTCCCCAGTGACCATCAATTGGTGACATGTTCAACCGAACCCTACGTGTCCACAGAGAAGAGGAACATGGACCATGTGATGGGAGGTAGCCATCTGCATACATAATATCACCATCACATAGGCAAAGATCTAAAACTCTGTAGCCAGGCTAGATTAGGTTAGCATTGTGACCAATAGATTGTAACTGAGGAGTGCTGTTGAGAAGGCACAATTATGTCCACAGCCCCTAGGTCCTCTTCCACCTGGGCACAGGACCTGCATTATCCGCGGCCGGACGCCGTCTCCCTGTTGGTGGTGGGGGAGCGGGAGGAGGTAGTGGCACCACGGGTGGTGGTGGCCGTGGAGGCATGGTGGAAGGAGAGGTGGGGCCAGGCTGCTGTTGGCTGGTGACCTGCCCCGTTCCCAGCAGCCTGACCATATGCTGCTCCAGCCTCCGATGATTCCTCCTCTCCTCCCTAAAGCACCTGTCCAGGCTGCGCCTCATGCCAGAGATGTCGGCAGTCATCCTCCTCACGAGGGCCAACAACTCCGGCAGCGCAGCCTCGGTCGTTGGTGGTGGGGGCGGCTGGGGTCCTGCTGGCAGGGCCGGGTGGGAAGATGGCGGGGGGAGAGTGGGGAGGATCTGGGACCCGGCTGGAGACAGGGTCTCTGATGTTGGTGTCCCTGGTAGCTCAGTGTGTGGGGAAGGAGGAGCTGTTGCATATTCCACCACTTGTGAGGGCCCCGGCGAGATGGCAAGTCTTTGGAGGAGGGGGACAGTCGGGCTCTGGACAGGGGGGCTGTCAACTACCACGACCCCCCCTTCGAAGATCCAGGGCCCTCGGATGAGCCTGTAGCCTCCTCCCCCTGAGCGGTCTTCTGCGGGGCGGGGGCTGACGGCCCCTCTGCTGGCTCATCACTGGAATCAGACCTCCTACTGGATGCTGAAATAGAGATAAGAAAGGTACATGTCATTAGTATGCTGATCAATACATTGATATGTTTTCACTCCTAACTATCTGACATCTAGGCCTGAACATGGATGATTCTCCTAATTGCAACTCACATTAGCTGTCATTTGGTAGATTGGATCTATACTTTGGTTTCTTGTCTTGACCTCTCCTGGCTCCTAACGCTGTCTCTATTTCTTCTGCATTTTCAGTCCTAATTATCTGATATCTAGGCCTGAACATGGATGATTCTCCTAATTGCAACTCACATTAGCTGTCATTTGCTAGATTGGATCTATTCTTTGGTTTCTTGTCTTGACCTCTCCTGGCTCCTAACGCTGTCTGAATTTCTTCTGCGTTTTCACTCCTAACTATCTGACATCTAGGCCTGAACATGGACGATTCTCCTAATTGCAACTCACATTAGCTGTCATTTGCTAGATTGGATCTATTCTTTGGTTTCTTGTCTTGACCTCTCCTGGCTCCTAACTCTTTCTGTATTTCTTCTGCGGTTTCACTCCTAACTATCTGACATCTAGGCCTGAACATGGATAATTCTCCTAATTGCAACTCACATTAGCTGTCATTTGCTAGATTGGATCTATCCTTTGGTTTCTTGTCTTGACCTTTCCTGGCTCCTAACGCTGTCTGTATTTCTTCTGCGGTTTCACTCCTAACTATCTGACATTTAGGCCTGAACATGGATGATTCTCCTATTTGCAACTCACATTAGCTGTCATTTGCTAGATTGGATCTATTCTTTGGTTTCTTGTCTTGACCTCTCCTGGCTCCTAACGCTGTCTGAATTTCTTCTGCGGTTTCACTCCTAACTGACATCTAGGCCTGAACATGGATGATTCTCCTAATTGCAACTCACATTAGCTGTCATTTGCTAGATTGGATCTATTCTTTGGTTTCTTGTCTTGACCTCTCCTGGTTCCTAACGCTGTCTCTATTTCTTCTGCGGTTTCACTCCTAACTATCTGACATCTAGGCCTAAACATGGGTGATTCTCCTAATTGCAACTCACATTAGCTGTCATTTGCTAGATTGGATCTATTCTTTGGTTTCTTGTCTTGACCTCTCCTGGCTCCTAACGCTGTCTCTATTTCTTCTGCGGTCTGTAACTGCATAGGCTGCATTGGGCACACCAGTACATGGACTCGATTGCTTGATTATTCTTGGGGTGGCCAGGAATGACAGTGATTTGTCAGCTTCATGGATTTAATGACACTTCCATCTATCCCTTGTTAATTCCATGGAGCTGACATGTCAGTGTCCTTGTTGGTCACCATGTGTAGTGTGTGTGATGTACATGTGGTGGCATGTTGGTGTATGTGATATTCACCTGAACTGGAGGCTGGGTCATGCTGGGCCACCGGGGATGAAGCTCTACAGGGGGCCGGAAGATGGCCGCAAGGAATCGCAGCCTTACGGCCATTTTACGGCCGTTAATAGAATGAGGCCCCTTGGGTTTAACATGATTTTTTTAATTGTTGCATTTTTAACAACATTTTAAATGTACAAATAAAGATTGACTTTTTTAAAATTAGTATTTGGCAATAATAATTAAAATAAAGGCTGCATAAAAGGGGTTTCTGTACAACCTTGGTTGGTTGTTCAAGGATTCCTAAATAGGATCCACAGGACAATATTTTGGTACGTACTTAAGTAATAACACCTAGGCCTAAAAAATAAACTAAGATCATTTTTTGAGTATTATCAAGATTTAAACATATAGAGTAAAATTGTATAATCTTACACATTATAATTTTAGCCCTGCATAATATAATGAACATTGCACTACATACTATAATGTTAATATTTATAGTTATTTCCCACCTATATCATGTCCTAAGTAAAACTCATATACACATACAGTATATACATTATCCCGAGCTCTGGCTGCTGAGCCTGATTAAACCTCCTTTATAAGGGTCACTGCGGTGAATATTTTCTATTTGGTCTTTTGAACGAAAAACTTGATAAATTGCCATAAAGTAAAATACACAGGGCCTCATTCTATTATCAGCCGTAGGAGATGCAGGGCCGCAAGGACCGGCCGCAGGCTATTTGCCTATTCTATTCCGGCCGGGGGCTCCGGCAGGCTTGCGGCCAGCGCCTTGTTATCCCTTTGATCTTAAATGGCCGCAAGAGTTTTGGCCGCAAGAAAAGCCTGGTTACTATACTATTGCTCTGGGAATCCTATCGGCAAGGCTAAAACCGAGCCGCAGCTTACTTGCACCAAAAAGGTCCCGCAAGCACACAATTAGGCACATAATAAAGCCATCCTGCACTCTTATGAGACGATGAAGTGATTGGGGGTGTTAGCATTCATAGCACAACACTCCCCTACATTTAAATCCGCAATTAATTTTTATTTTAATTCATGTCAAATATCCGTGGAGCACCTCAGACCCGCCCAGGCTGCGGGAACGAAAATAAACCGTTAATGAAATATCGAATTTGGGCCGATAATAGAATGAGGCCCATAATCTTTAATAATATCATATACAAGTGAGAAATGTATTTTACTAGAGACGGCCATTTTCTTTACGAAGCTTCCTGCAGCATAATTACATATACAAGTCATAAATTACAATTTGTGTTATTAGTTTTTTCTTTTTTTTAAATTTGTTGCTTATTTTCCAGTGTAGTTCTTCAAAATGTGTTCAATATACTTTAATGTTTATATTGATATTTTATTTGCTTATTTTCTTCGATGTCTTAAAGGCACAATAAGGCAAGTGCAGGGAAAGACTAAAAACAATCTCTTTTAAATGTTGGCCATTTGTGTGACAGAAAACCTTTTCTTGTCTATAAATTGTCACATTTCTAGGAGCATATTAGGACGTTCTCACTTAATAAGTGCTCTAATTATTCATTTACTTGTGAACTTTCTCTTCTGCAAAGACATCTGAAGACCCCACAGGATTGCTTAAGATTCTTGTTTCCAGAGATCAGTGTAAGAGCCTGGAGGGAGTAGAACAAATATATACAGACACCGCAAAACCAACTAACAGGGGTATTATAATCATTAGTGAATGATAAACCCATATTTGCTAAGTAAAATACTATTTGCAGTGTTAGCTGTATGGTCATGGTCATAGCTGCATGAACATGAGCTTTCACTTGAGAGAAGCTAATGGTGGATGATCCTCGGTGCAGTCTCAGGACGTGTAGGATGAGGGAGGTGATGGTCGATCCCAGTGATATTAGAGTCAGAAGCAATCGGATGGAAGCTCCTGTGTTTACACAATACCCAAATATATATATATATATTTTATAAGGAAAATATTTTCTTCTCTGCTGGAAGCTGTGCTATTTGCTGAATTGATGGCAGGGTGAGTAAATACCAAAAGAAGTGTAAACTGAAAAATGGATAACACAATGGATCCTAGGAGCAGCCAAGGAAGCAGATTGGAGAATCTCAGCCTTAGGTACGTGAGCAGATGGTGCTGGAAGGTGACAATCTTGATGCAGTAGGAGGTACATAACCAGGCAGTGATCCAGGAGCTTGATAGGATTGATACAAACACAATGCTATGGAGAAGGTATTGGTTGTATGAAAGTAAATAGTTATTCCAGATCTTTATAATATTAGTAACTAATAGAATGGTATTTCCAATGATGCTAAGTAGTCCTTGGATGGTTAAGATGAGATCAGGTGGACTTTGATATCCTCCCATAATCCAGGATCTGATACTGACCATCAGATTAAAAACATTGAGACTAGAGATGTCGCGGACAGTTCGTCCGTGGACTATTCGCGGCGATTTTGGCTCTTTCGCGCTTGCATCGGATGGCGGACACATTGGCTTTTCTATCCGCCCCCTATTCTTTATCATTGAGGAAACTTTGACCCTGCACCTCACAGTCAGAAGACACATTCCAGCTAATCAGCAGCATACACTCCCTTCCAGAGCCTTCCATCTGAAGGACTGCATACATTTTAGAATCATTCTGAAGCTGCATTAGTTGTGAGAGGACAGATAGTGTAGCTGCTGGAGATTTAATAGGGAAATAGATAGCCAGGCTGTGTATTTAGCTTCCACTACAGACCTGAAGGACTCATCTGATATCTGCTGCAAGGACAGCAACCCAAAAAGCCCTTTTCATTTATTTTTTTCTGTGTAATCTAATTGCATATGCCTGCCTGCCAGCGTGTGTGTGTGTGAAAGGCTAACACCTAACAGCTTATATTGTGCTTATTTTCACTACTCATATCTGGTGGTGTACCATACATTGAAAACAACCATTTTTTTCCTGTAATCTAATTTCAGTTGCTTGCCTGTGTCAGGCTCACAGCTAATATTCTGCTCTGTTTCACCAGTCATAGTTGGTGTACCATACATTGAAAAAAAAAAACGATTTTTTCCTTTAATCTAATTTCAGTTGCCTGCCTGTTTAAGGCTCACAGCTTATATTGTGCTCAGTGAAATAAAACAACACTTTTTTGACTGTAATAGATTGAATAGCAATTGCCTGCCTACAGGCGTGTTTGTGAAGCCTATTGCTTCTACTCTGCCAACTTTTGCCAGTGCACAGTGATAAGTCATAACTGGTGCAACCGTACTGTACAGTGACATAAAACAACAATTTTTGGACTGTAATCGATTGAATATCAGTAGACTGCCTATAGGCGTGTGTGTGAGGCCCACTGCGCCTACTCTGCCAACTTTTGCCAGTGCACAGTGACACTCATATCGGATGTAACCTAGTGTACAGTGAAATAAAAGAACCCTTTTTTTACTTTAATCGATTGAATATCAGTTGCCTGCCTACAGGCGTGTGTGTGAGGCATACAGCGCCTACTCTGACAACTTTTGCCAGTGCACAGTGACACTCATATCTGGTGCAACCTATTGTACAGTGAAATAAAAGAACCCTTTTTTTTTACTTTAATCGATTGAATATTAGTTGCCTTCCTACAGGCGTGTGTGTGAGGCCTACAGCGCCTACTCTGCCAACTTTTGCCAGTGCACAGTGACACTCATATCTGGTGTCACAGTAGCTTGCACGCATAGAACGTGGTCGTGGTGCGGTGATTCCCTTTGGCCCTAGAATAATGCCCAGTTTTCAGAGGCCAGGTACCCTGAACTTGAAAAATTCTGAGGACATGGTTGACTGGCTAACACAGGACACCCAATCTTCTACAGCTTCCGCTCGGAACCTAAACACACCATCCTCCTCCAGCTCAGCTTCGGGCACCTCTCCAGTTACCACTCGCCAACCTGCTGCCACCACCAACACTAGCAACACAGCCGCTTCACTTGATCCGTCAGCAGAGTTATTTACACATCCGTTGGAAGAAATGAGTGATGCGCAAACATTAGTGCCAGAGGATGTAGATAACAGGGATATGTCCCAGTCAGGCAGCATTACACACATGGATGTACGGTCTGATGATGATGATGTTGTACCCGGTGCTGCTTCCTATGTTGAGTTGTCAGATACAAGTGAAGCGATTGATGATGACGATGCATCCATGGATGTCACGTGGGTGCCCGCTATAAGATAAGAAGAACAGGAGGAAAGTTCAGATGGGGAGACAGAGAGGAGGAGGAGACAAGTTGGAAGCAGGGGGAGGTCGTCGCAAGTAGCTAGTGACACAGTTAGACAGCATGCATTGGCACCCGGGGTCAGCCAGACAGCACGCCAGTCAATGCATGCTTTTGCCACCACCAGAATGCCGTCATTGCAGAGCTCAGCAGTGTGGCAATTTTTTGGTGTGTCTTCCTGTGACAACAGCGATGCCATTTGCAACCTGTGTGAAAAGAAACTGAGTCGTGGGAAGTCCAACACCCACCTAGGTACAACTTCTTTGCGAAGGCACATGATGTCACATCACAAACAACACATGAGTACAAGCAGCACACAAAGTCAAAGCCGCCATCCTCCTCCTGGTCCAGCATCTTCAGCCATGTCAACCACTGCTGCCCTGCTTGCCCCCTCTCAACCATCCGCCACTCCGTGTCTCACCCTGAGCAGTCCCTGCTCATCTGCCCACAGTCAGGTGTCTGTCAAGGACATGTTTGAGCGTAAGAAGCCAATGTCACAAAGTCACCCCCTTGCCCGGCAAATGACAGCTGGCTTGTCTGAACTCTTAGCCCGCCAGCTTTTACCATACAAGCTGGAGGAGTCTGAGGTGTTCAAAATATGTGTAGCTATTGGGACACCGCAGTGGAAGGTACCCGGCCGAAATTTCTTTGCACAAAAGGAAAATCCCCAACCTGCACTCGATTGTGCAAAAGGAAGTAATGGCATCTCTGGCACAAAGTGTTGGGGCAAGGGTCAATCTGACCACTGATACCTGGTCTGCAAAGCATGGTCAGGGCAGGTATATCACCTACACTGCGTATTGGGTAAACCTGGTGACGGCTGCCAAGCATGGAATACGTGGCTCTGCAGAGGAGTTGGTGAAACTGCCACGACTTGCAGGCAGGCCTGCTGCCACCTCCTCTAATCCTCCTACTCCATTATCTTCCATAACCTCCTCGGCTGAGTCCTCTTCTGCTTCTGCTATGTCTTGCTCCACATCAACGGCACCCCCCCAGCTCCACAGGTACTATTCCACATCCCGGATACGGCAGTGTCATGCTGTCTTGGGGTTGACTTCCCTGAAAGCAGAGAGTCAAACCGGACCAGCACTCCTGTCCCCCTGAATGCACAGTTGGATCAGTGGCTGACTCCGCACCAACTGGAGATTGGCAAAGTGGTTTGTGACAACAGAAGAAATTTGTTGGCGGCATTGAATTTGGGCAAGTTGACACATGTGCCGTGCATGGCACATGTGTGTAATCTGATTGTACAAAGCTTTGTGCATAAGCACCCAGGCTTACAGGACGTCCTGAAGCAGGCCAGGCGCACTTTACAGATATCCAGCGGCGAAACAACATGCCAGTGAGGCGCTTGATTTTCGACAGCCCGACACGTTGGAATTCAATACTCCTAATGTTCGACCGCCTGCTCCAACAAGAAAAGGCAATAACGAGTATTTGTATGACCGGGGTGCTAGGACAGCCTCTGCGGAGCTAGGGATTTTTTTGCCACGTTACTGGACGCTCATGCGCAAGGCCTGTAGGCTTATGCGTCCTTTTGAGGAGGTGACAAACCTGGTCAGTCGCACCGAGGGCACCATCAGCGACATGATACCATTTGTTTTCTTCCTGGAGTGTGCCCTGCGAAGAGTGCTGGATCAGGCTGTAGATGAGCGTGACGAAGAATAGTTGTGGTCACCATCACTACCAGAAACAGCCTTATCAGCATCGCTTGCTGGACCTGCGGCAACGCTGGAAGAGGATTGTGAGGAAGAGGAGTCAGAGGAGGAATGTGGCTTTGAGGAGGAGAAGGAAGACCAACCACAACAGGCATCCCAGGGTGCTCATTGTCACCTATTTGGTACCCGTGGTGTTGTACGTGGCTGGGGGGGAAGAACATACCTTCAGTGAGATCATTGAGGACGAGGAATGGGACATGACTAGCTCGGCATCCAACCTTGTGCAAATGGGGTCTTTCATGCTGCCGTGCCTGTTGAGAGACCCTCGTATAAAAAGGATGAAGGAGAATGACCTGTACTGGGTGTCCACGCTACTAGACCCCCGGTATAAGCAGAAAGTGCCTGAAATGTTACCGAATTACCACAAGTCGGAAAGGATGCAGCACTTCCAAAATAAATTAAAAAGTATGCTTTACACAGCGTTTAATAGTGATGTCACAGCAAAAACGGCAATCTAACCGTGGAAGAGGTGAACATAATCCTCCTCCTCCCACGACCCCGCCGGCAAGGAGAGGACGATTTATAAACGTGTTGTTGATGGAGGACATGCAGAGCTTTTTTAGTCCTATGCATCGCCACAGCCCTTCGGGGTCCACCCTCAGAGAACGACTCGACCGTCAGGTAACAGACTAGCTCGCCTTAACTGCAGATATGGACACTATGAGGATCGATGAACCCCTTGACTACTGGGTGTGCACGCTTGCCCTGTGGCCTGAGCTCTCCCAATTTGCCATAGAACTTCGGTCCTGCCCCGCTTCAAGTGTCCTGTCAGAAAGGACCTTCAGTGCAGCAGGAGGTTTTGTCACTGAGAAGAGAAGTCGCCTAGGTAAAAAAAGTCTAGATTACCTCACCTTTATTAAGATGAATGAGGGATGGATCCCGAAGGGACTGACAGTGGGCGATACATTTGATTAAAAAAGGCCTGATAGATGAGCTGCCTTGAGCTAATAATGGTCCACACGCTGCTGTATTTTATCCCTAAATGCCAGATGACTTATCCGCCACCAACTAGGGTTCAAGACGCAATGTTTTAGGGCACTTTCTGCCTGGCAAACTAACATCAATTTTTCTGGTCGCTGCAACAATACCTAATTTTTGCATTTAAATTCTATTATTGTCAGAAGGCGTACAGCATGTAATGAAAAATAAAGCATTTTTGAACAGTCTTGCATAACAGTTGTGCAAAAATACATATTTACAATAAAGACATTTTGGAAAAGTTAGCTAGCTAGTCCTTCTTATTTTTACTTTTTATGTTAATAATTTTTCTTATATTTTACTGTGATTGCAATTTAAGAGATACCTAAAACATGGTAAAACAGACAATAGTAAAGAGTATATCTGCAGGAAACATCAAAGTCCTATTAGCTATCATCCCTCCAGCAGTCTTAGCTTATTATTTACAATATCTAACCTGGGCAATCACCCTTGGGTTACCCTAGGGCAGGCTTCAGTAAGCGACCTCTCCTTTCCTGGGATGATTTTGCCGCCGGTTGCTTCTGAAGGGTCTCCAGGGCTCCCCCACTCCGGTCCTTCCCCCAGTGTTGCATCAACCAGTAACAAATGTTTTATATTTGTTAAGCGACCCAATGACCCCCCTTGATAGAGGTTTATCTTTACAAATTTTGGAGAACCAATTTAAGACCGGTGTCCCCTGTTTCTGGGTCAGGGAGTGTGTGAAATGCCTCAGCCTACAGTAATTGTAATGTTCTGACAGCGGTAGCTCATGCTTGTCCCTCAGTTCCTCATAGGTGAGCATCTGGCCCTTTGCTAACCAGTCTCCCAGTCTATCTAGTTTCCTTGACCTCCACCAGTGTTGCGATGTTGTGCTCATGTGTTTCGGGGCCTGAGGGTGGTTAAGAATTGGGGTCATTTGGGTGGATCCAGGTAACAAACCTGTGTGTTTCTTGGCCCATTTCCAGTATGATAGACTTGGAGACCCTGCTTCTCTTCTGCTGTTAAGTCAATCGCTAGTTCTTCTGTCTTTTCTATGTTCAGTTTAAGGCCAGAAAACTGATCAAACTCCTCCATAGTTCGAATCAACTCTGGGACCGATTGGGTAGGGTTTGAGAGCATACACAGCAGGTCATCTGCAAATAGACAATTTTTGAAATGGTGATGGCCTATTTTTATGCCTGTGATACCAGCGTTGGCCCTAATTGTCTGAGCCAGTGTTTCTATTGCTATTGCGAATAGAAGGGGAGAAAGGGGGAACCCCTGTCTTGTTCCTCTTTCTATTTTAATAAAGGATCTCTCATCTCCCGGAATCTGTAACCTTGCCCTGGATGATTTGTATAATGAGTGTATGAGATTTATGAAATGGCCTTTAATACCAAATTTTTCATGCGTGGCATATAGGTAAGTCCACTCCAGGGAATCAAACGCCTTTTCAATGTCAAAGGCCATAAGACAGGCTTGAATTTTAGTGGCTTTGGTGTGGTACAGTAGGTTCATGACTTTTCTAATGTTGTCTACCGCTTGCCTGTGGGAGACAAAGCCTACTTGGTCATTATGTATTAACTTTGGCAAGAAGGATGACATTATATCCGCTATTATTTTTGACAGGATCTTTGTATCACAGTTTAGTAATGATATTGGCCTGTAGTTTTTTGGTTCTAGGGCATCTCGACCCTCCTTAGGGAATAGAGTGATATCTGCCCTGTTCAGCTCTGCTGGTATTTGCTTGCCTTCTAGAACTCTGTTAGAGTGACCAAGTGCAGGCCTAATACGTCTATAATTTTTTTTATAATATAAATTGGTGTACCCGTCTGGGGCTGTTGACTTACCAGGTTTGAGGTTCTGGACTGCTTTTCTCACTTCCTCTAGGGTCACTTTGGCATTTAGAGTATCTAAGTCATTTTCTTCTATTAAGGGGAGATCACAGGAATTAAGAAATCCCCTCATTTTGTGTAGATCTATGTGTTTTGTTGCCGTATAAAGGGTATTGCAAAGTTTTGTAAAAATCCTCTGGATCTTATTTGGGTTCGTTGTTTTTTCTCCCTTCGAGGTCCTAATTTGAAGTATCCTATTTTGTGTTGTTTTGGTTTGTAGTTTCCTGGCTAGTAACGGGCCAGGTTTATTGGCATTATTGAATACAATAGGAATAAATAGTACAACTGAACACACCACTCCTATCTGGTGGCACCTTAGATTGCACGCCACAGAGATGGCAGAGAAAGCAAGTGATTCTGCAGGAGCAGCGAATGAGAGAGAAAGCAAAAGTGAGTGCTGAGATGGGCCAGGAGACTAGTGAGATAAATGCAGCTACAAACATGAGCAAAGGTCAAGGGAAAAAGGACAAAGTGTTGTCACTGACTGAGTGCAAAACCAGCCTCAGTAAGAAACCTGCTGATCAGGTCATTGGTGGTGAACTTAATCAAATTCGGTGTACCAACCTTAGTGGTAAGAGCAATGTAGATGCCTCCATATGAAACCTAAACAGATACAGTCGCCTGTCCTTGGTGAAAGCTCCTGAGGTGGAGAGTACTAGAGAAAGAAAGATCTCTGACCCAGAGAAAGGAAAGATCAAATGGATGAATGTAGCCAGTGTTCTTACTAAGGAAGAGTGTACTGAAAATTATGAAGAAACTGGAAACCTTACCAAAGGGAAAGATGAGAACAAGACGATTCTGAAGATTGAGAGGGTAAAGTCCAAATTGGTTCATTGTAGAAAACACTATCAATGAGGATAACAGCATGGTGTTGCCGTCTCAGGTCAAGACGGCTGAGCCTCAATTGTTCCAAGCAGAGACGTTTCTTCTGAAATGGAAAAAGAGACGAGAAGCTCTATGTATTGCTCTTTCAGATGACACCTTGGAAGAAATCACTGGCAATCGATTTGAGGAGTATCTCAAGCCTAGCTTCTTTAAAAAGCCTACAGTTCAAACAAAACAGGGGACTTCTTCATCGTTTAGGATGAGATATATGCCATGGTGTTCCAGGCGGTAGTGACAGACCTTGTGAGCTGCTGTGTAGTAGAATGTGAGGATAGAGAGAATATATCACTTATAAGAGACTGTTGTGTCCGATCCACAAGAACCCCCACTGGAAGTAGCACGACTGGATTCATTGTTTTCTTTGCGAATCATAGTCAAGGTGTTCCTGAATGTTTAGTCAGAACATTTATGGAGATTTTTATTTTTCATTTTTTTCTTACAGTTTATTACTACTTCTGGACCCTTGTTTATGAGCCCTAAAATAAACAAATCTTTTGCATCATAAATCTATTTGTTGCGGGACCTTTTATAAAAATCCCTGGGGTAAGTGGCCATCCTTGTCACAATACATATATATATATATATATATATATATATATATATATATATATAGACATATTTATATATATGAAAAAAATATATAGAAAAAAAGCGGCAACTAATGGTATACACATGAATAGCACATCTATTCCAAATTTAGAGAGAAGGTAAGGAAATGCCTGCAGCTCATAGGTTTGACCACTAGATTGTGACAATGTGACAATCAATAGACAGGTCAAGGACATACCAAATCATAGCTAGGCAGGTGGGAATAAATATGGAAGAGGTAAAACTTAACATTTAATAGTGACATAAAAGAGTGACATACATGAAAGGATAAAAAAAGGGCGAATAAGGAACTGGGTCCTAAACAAAAGATCCCAAATACAAGAATAATGCAAAAAATAGTTGAATACTGGGAGAAAGACTGAGTGTGAGGACCCCTGCATACAACAGGGATGTCCAGGACAGGTGAAGTAATAATTGCTTATAAGCAAAACAATCTGTCTGTCAGTCTGTACAGTGGTGCATAGGATACTGAAAGTAATAAGGGTCCTAGGTAGCAATATCTAAACAGAGACTAGTGGGTGGATATAGAAATCTCTTAAAACCTCAATGTGAGCATTGAAAAGGCTGCAAAACAGAGGGAAAATAGTTCTAGGAATGCTAGAAAAAGGGATGAGAACCCCTGTGTATAGAAAAAATATGCACACTGAAGTTACCTAACTTGGGACAGGCACAGCAGCGAGTGCATGTGAACTCAGTGATATGACTGATCTTGCTGATCTAAGGGCAGCGAATGTGCTAGTGTGTATACAGTAATATATAATGTACTCACCGCTTTGGATGTCCCAGGTCTTAAAGTATGAATCTAGCCAGTATATCAAGTTTAGGAGTTAAACTATGCTCCGTGCCAAGTGCTGGCGTGCTAAAACGCTCTGTCGCTCGTTCGTGGCGTGTGCGCGTGAAGAGCGCGACCGATGTCGACGTGCGCGTGCCTGCGCTAAAGCGCGACCTGGCTATGTGAGCCAATTAGAGGTCGCGTATGCGTTCAGAGATGCGTTCAGAGATCACCCAACGCACGTTTCGCAAAAGCTTCTACTGGGGCTAAGGAACTGTCACATACACCTGCTATATATACCTGAATAGGGGTAAAATTAACCCCTTACAGGTGATATTAGTCCTTAAAGAGGCAACCACAAAGAAAGATACAGATGGAATAAGAATGGACAAGAGCTTCTAATACACATACAAAAATACAAACAACTATATATAATTAAGGATAATAAATGTCTTGATTGATGTAATAAAAAACAAAAAAGGGAAATGGAAAATATCTGCGTGATATGAAATATCACAGAAAGTATGGGGGGAAGGTGACAAGGATAAAATAAATGAGTAATGAGATATCATGGGAAAAGGAGGGGAAAGGAGCACTGGTACTTGCCATAAAGTATGAGTAAATATAGAAAAATGACCTAATGTGCTATTTAAAAAATAAATAAAACTCTCTGAGAAGTATGGGAGTAGTGGAACTAACCTGAGGTGGGTAATATCAGAATGAAACTTGCCAGTAAGGAATATGGAAAAATGGAAAGAAATAGAGACTGTAAAAGGAAAATTGATTAAAGGAATACGGTATAATTGATGGCCTCATTGAGACCCGAGGGGGCCATAGAATTAAAGAGAAAGATCCATTTGCTCTCTGCTTTCAGGAGTGTGTTCTCCAGATTGCCTCCTCTTATTCCAAGAGAGATTTGTTGGAGAATCCAACATTGCAATAATGTAGGGTCAGATTTGTGGAATTGAAAAAAATGTCTAGCTACCGATGTTAATTTCTTGAAATTGTCCAAATCTTTCCTACTGTTTTTGATATTGCGAATGTGTTCACCTAAGCGTTTACGCATCTCGCGTGTGGTCATTCCTACATATTTCTTGGGGGGTTTACAAGGGCATTCAAGAACATATATGATCTGTTTAGAGCTACAACTAAAAAGTTGTGGAACTGAATGTTCATGTCCAAAATGGTCCTTAAATGTGGTCACATTTTTAATATGCGAACAGATGCTGCAATGTGCGCAGCGGTAATTACCTTTGATCTTATCTTTTTTTAAGGGTCCGCTCTTTGATGAAATGACTCTTTACTAACGTGTCCCCTATAGAGGAAGAACGCCTCCAACTGGCTGAAATGCCGTTTTTAAACCACAAATTAAGATCTTCATCAGTTTTCAAAATGTGCAGGTGTTTATGTAGTATACTTAGGGTTTGTTTCCTTTGTGCGTGATAAGATCCGATGAATCGGATCTGATCATCTGCAAGTTTCTTAGGTTTGGGAGTTAAGAGGGTGTCTCTATCTAAGTAGAGAGCACGGTGGTAAGCTTTCTTGATTTGTCTGTTGCTGTTTCCTCTTAACTTGAGGCGAACTCGTAGTTCTTGTGCCCTTGAATTGAAAATTTCAATTTGTGAACAGTTACGCCTTAAACGGATGAATTCCCCAAAAGGTATACTGCGTTTGGTTGATGGGAGATGGAAACTATCATTGTGTAGTACGCTGTTTGTAGCCGTGTCTTTGCGAAATAGATCCGTTATAAGTTGGCCGTTGGATCCTCGTGCGATAGTAATGTCCAAGAAGTCTACTTTGTTGATATCCATCTGATATGTTAGCCTAAGATTGAAATCATTATCATTCAGTTTTTGCATATATTCATCCAGAAGTTCTTTGGGACCATCCCATAGTATAAACAGATCGTCAATGTACCTTAACCAGATCTGGACGTGTTCTGTGTACAAATTCATGTTGTCACCTAGGGCTATTTGATGCTCCCACCACCCCCTATAGAGATTGGCGTAAGTTGGGGCACATGAAGTGCCCATTGCTGTGCCTCTCAGCTGCAAAAAGAAATTGTCGTTAAATGTGAAGTAGTTGTGAGTCAAAATGAAATGTAGAAGTTGGATAATAAATTCATTTCTCTCTTGGGAATATTGAGATTGCATACTGAGGAAAAACCGAATTGCCTCTTCTCCTTTGTGGTGTTGGATCGATGTATACAATGATTCAACATCACAAGTTACCAAATATGTAGTTTGGTTGAGCATAATATCATCCAATTTGTTAAGAATGTCCATTGTGTCACGTATGTAAGATGGAAGACTGATCACAAAGGACTTGATACAGGCATCAACGAATTTGCTGGCAGAATCTGTCAGGTTGTCTCTCCCGGATACAATTGGCCGACCCGGTGGGTTAACTTGCCTCTTATGTATTTTGGGTAATAGGTATAATGTTGCTATTTTCGGTTTGTCAACCTTTAAATATTCAAATTCACGTTTGGAAACTAGTCCATTGGCTAGAGCTTCAGAAATGATAAGGTTGTACGATGTTAAAAATTCTTTAGTGGGGTCTCCTAACAGTTTTTTATAGCATTTACGATCTGAAAGCTGTCTCATCGCTTCCCCAACATATTGTTCACTAGACCACAATACCACGTTGCCACCTTTATCTGATGGTTTGATTACAACGTCTTTCCACGATTTCATCTCATTGATACATTTGCGTTGTTGTCTACTGATGTTAGACGCGTAAGTCGTTGGTAATTTGTTGAGATCTTGGATGACAAGTTTGGTATATATGTCTATTTGAGG
Source organism: Discoglossus pictus (assembly GCA_027410445.1). Lineage (NCBI taxonomy): Eukaryota > Metazoa > Chordata > Amphibia > Anura > Alytidae > Discoglossus > Discoglossus pictus. Next base: position 1,748,857 of record JAPZIH010000013.1, on the reverse strand, counting down.
ACAAATATGCATGGGAGGGACAAACTTAGACTGTTTCTTAAGATTAGATGTCCCTATATTTGATGGACAGGATTTATAAGTTGGTATAGCTTCATTTTCTGCCAACAAATCACATAAATCCTCAAAGATCTGTTTTTCAATAACTTCTGGGTTGGATTCTTCTCTATGGTAGAATTTTTTGAGTAAGATCTTTCTAGCAAAAAGATTGACATCTTTAGCTACATCAAAGAGTTCAAACGAGTTAGTTGGTGAAAAGGACAATCCTTTTTGAAGAATATTGTATTGATCTAAGGTGAGTGTTCTCTTTGTAAGATTGACAATATGAGATAAATCCATTGTATTGTAACAGATATTGGAAATAACAGTTTCATTGTTTTGGTCATCTGAAATTACTGGCAAGTTGTCAATTGTAGTTTGTGATGTGACTAATGCTGATTGGTTTCCTTGCGTCGTCGACTGGTGGATACCGTCGGGCGATACCCCCAGGTTTCTCTGTTGCGAAGGGTTCTGTATTGGGTCATGGGCAGGCCATACTCTCCCTCGTCTTGTTCTTTGGTCTTCTCTCTCCGGCTCCATGTCGGATCCGGTGGATAACCTCGTCTTCGTCCCCTGTCTAAAAAAGACACTTGCTGATAATCTCTCCTGTTGATCATATTGGTGTTGGAGCTGTCTGATTCTTCAGGTGCAGATGATTCATAATCAGATGATGACATTCTAAGCGAATAATTTCTTTGCGGTTGTCTAGTTCTATAGTTATAACGTTTGTCCTTGTGGTTCCAGTTGAAAATTTGTCCCTTCTCAAAATCCTTAATGTCTCTGTTCATTTTGTTACATTTGTTCTGTATGATTTCTCTTTCTTTTTTGTCTATATCTCGTTTGATGTTATTATACCCTTCTGTAAATTCTGGTTTAGTCTCAAATTTCGTAAGCTCATCATGTAACTCTTTGATTTCTTGGTCCAGATTGACTAAAATTTCTTTCTCATAGTCTGAGAGAATGGCTAGTAGAGTTTCAGAGCAAGAAATCAATGCATGTTCCCACCTTTCTTTGTAGGCCTCCAAATGGAAGGCATATGAGGGAAAAACTCTTACTCGTAGCCCTCTGGGTATAATGTGTTTGGCAAGGTATTTGTCAAATGTGCTCTTGTTCCAAAATGAGCGCACATGTTTGAGTAATAAATATGACAATTGTTTAAGACCTCCTTGCCAGTCTAGCTCATCTCTTGGAGGGGTGATGTCTAGATTGTCAAACGCTTTACCTACTTCCTCCATCATTTTTTCGTTTCTGATTTTGAATTCTTTGTAGAAATCGCACTCAGCCATAATCACGAGTAAATCAAAAATGCAGAGGACGACTAGAATGAAGTAATGGTATAAGTCCAAAGAGAAAAGTAGAAGAATCAGACTGGAAAAATTGACTACCAGTGGAAGAAATGCTATCATAAATAGCTACATAAAGTATAAGGGGAAAGGAGGAGGATTGTCCACCGGAATTGTCAAGAAAAAAACGGAGTAAAACAGAGACAGGAAGGAGAGCTGGATGGATGTGTTAAAGTGTAATGTCAGTTGCTAAAAGATATGAAAAAAATATATAGAAAAAAAGCGGCAACTAATGGTATACACATGAATAGCACAATTATTTCAAATTTAGAGAGAAGGTAAGGAAATGCCTGCAGCTCATAGGTTTGACCACTAGATTGTGACAATGTGACAATCAATAGACAGGTCAAGGACATACCAAATCATAGCTAGGCAGATGGGAATAAATATGGAAGAGGTAAAACTTAACATTTAATAGTGACATAAAAGAGTGACATACATGAAAGGATAAAAAAAGGGCGAATAAGGAACTGGGTCCTAAACAAAAGATCCCAAATACAAATCTTCTGCATCATAAATCTATTTGTTGCGGGACCTTTTATAAAAATCCCTGGGGTAAGTGGCCATCCTTGTCACAATACATATATATATATATATATATATATATATATATATATATATAGACATATTTATATATATATATCACATATTATACTTGTCAAACTGCGAGTCGTTGTCACGCTCAAAAGAACTGTGTCTCTCGTAAAGCTAGGGGCCGTATTTGCAGAGGTGGAGGCTCCACCATAGGCTGCAATGAGCCAAAGACTCATTGCATTCTACAAATGCAGACCCTCTTTCATTTGCCATGGGGGAGGCTGTACACCGCCTCACTCCCGGTACAAAACCCCCCAGAAAAGCGCGACTTTGAAAAAAATAACACTCCGCGGGACTTAGAAAAGAAAAATACGACTTGCGAGACTTCGGAAAAAAAAAGTACAAGATCACAAATATACGAACTTAAACGCATATATAAAAAAACACAAAAACAATGAAAAATAACATAAAAATAACAAAAAACATCACACACAGCACGGGGGGACAGCCAGGACCTCTGGGGGTGAGGTTGCATGCAAATTAAAGTCAATTTATGGAGTTTCGCCACTTGAAAATCAGCTAAGCGGGGGGGGGGAAATGACGGACGAAAAAAATTAAAACAAGGCTCTAAAAGAGCATAAAACACTGACATGGACTTACAATTTTTAATGATGACCCGTGGAACTTTGAAAAAATATACGGTGTTGCAAAAATACGAAAATAAATACTAAATACAAAAAAAATACAAAAAAATCCACACACAGAGCATGGGTGGGCTGCCATGATATCTGCCAGTAAGGTTGCACGCTAATTAAAGTCGAATTTAATGAGCAAGAAAAGGGAGGAAAATAAAAATAGATTCTTAGCTCTTCAGGCTATTCATTGCTGGATATATACATTAAAAATAGGTAAAGTATATTAATTTATTAAAAAGCAAAGCAAGGGGTGCAGTTGCGGACGGGCAAGAAGCGATGAAGGCGCTCCGTGCGCTGTTGGAGATAAGCACCATAGGCGCTCATCCCTACGACCCCATAGAACTTAGTCAGGGAGCGCCAAAGGTGGTGGAGATGCGCTGGTGGAGGGGCCCGTAGCACTTTGAAAAAAAAAAACATAAGGTCCGTAACGCTTACAAAAGGAAACCGCGATTTGCATAAAACAAAATACTAGCCGCAAAAATTACTAACTTAACGGCCGAACTGTGCACACCAAAAAACATGAAAACAACACTAAGTACACACAAAAATAAAATAAAAACATCACACACAGCAAGGGGGGACACCAAGGGTGTCTGCAATTCATCTTACACGTCAATTTAACTACAATTTTCACAGTTTAGATACTCGAAAATCCCCTAAGCAAGAGAAAAAATGTCCGCCCCAAAAAAACTAAAACGAGGCTACACGACCCCTAAAGCCGCAAAACACCACCAAGCACATACAACTTTTACAAAAAGCTGTACGGTCTACAACATACACTATTACCAAGGATGCTAAATCATCCACACTTGCGTAACACATACACATTTGCCGCTATTTCACAACACTAACTTACATAATGCGGAAGTACACAGCTACACTAACTGTTTCGCCTCTCGCACGCAGCCTATTTGCACTACACACTGCACACATTGCTGACACTTACACGTCAGCTCAACAACACTAAATTTCTACATTGGATGCTGCAGGAACATCAAAACAGATTGTTAGCTCTTCAGCACATTGCTTGTGGCATATATTAATTACAAATACGTAAAGTATATTAATTTATGATTTCATTTATTTATTAATTATCATTAAAACATAAATATAAAATAACTTAAAAAAAAACACAACACACAATCGCAATAAACGGCAAAGGCGCTCATTGCCAGCCATATGATGAGCGCCAAAGGCGCTCACCACCAGGCTCGCAATTAGCGCAAAAAAAACCCTCCTCTATTTGTGTGCCAAACACCATTCCTTGACTTACAATTCTATTGCTGTCATTTTTTGACGGGCAATTCACTAATAGTTTTATATTTTTAAGACAGGTAGTTATAGTTTGCTTCCTATTAATAGCACCTAATGATACTTCGAAATCTGTTAAGTTTCTATTTCCCACTCATTTATAACTAGAGTTCAGAATAGCAGTATAAAACATGTTAAAAATTAACCAGTTCTCTTTTTGTATCTTGTTTTCCTTACAGATAAATTCAAATGATTTCAAATTATCTCCTTTATATAGGTCTTTTATGGTTTTTATACCCCAATTCGCCCATTCAACTTTCAGAAAAGGTAATAATTCCTTAGATATCTTATTTATTGGAGTAGCAGGTGATGGACATTTTATTAAGTTTAAACTTTTATTCCATCCATGACAGCTGTTAATTAATACTCTTGGGATCTTTGGTAATTTAATGCCTTTCCCTCATATGCTTTATCACAAAATACAGTTGCAAGATCTACCATTGGCGACAGCTCTCTCTCAATTGTCAAATATTTGGGGACATCATGCTCAATATTATATTTCAGGATGTGGGTTAAAGCAATTGCTTTAGAATATTTGATAACATTAGGTGCTGCCATTTAATCTATAAGTAGGGATTTTGAGAGGTAAACCTCTCAGTATATATGTGATTTTTGGGAGCACCGTCATTTTTATTGACGATATTCTTCCTAACCATGCCAAATTGAGTTTCCTCCAACTTGACATTGTATTACTGATATCAAGATTTAATTTCTCGAGATTATTTTTTATTAAATTATTTAGGTTCGGAGTACATTTTTTGCCTAAGTGTTTAAATGCATTTTCATCCCAATTATATCCAAATTTATCTTTCAGTTTTAATTTTTAATTTATTCCCAGATTCATTGCCATGTCCTCTGATTTTGGAATGTTCAATTTATAATAAGAAACCTCGCTATAAGCATTTATAATTTTATGTTGTTCATATAAAGATTTTGTAAAATTTGTAAGAGTAACCACTAGGTCATCTGCATAAGCAGTTATTTTATTAATTAAAGAGCCAGGTATTATACCTTCTATCTGTCTACTTGTTCAATAATTGGTAAAAAAATAAGTGGGGAAAGTGGACACCCCTGTCTTGTTCTGTTCAGTATTAAAAAATAATCTTATTTAAAATCTATACCCTTAATAGAGGCATTGGCGTTTGTATATATAGCTTTTACTGCTCATGAACTAAATGCTCCCAAACCATATTTATTCAAAACTAAGTCAATAAAGTCCCAATTCACCCTATCGAACACTTTTACCGTGTATATATCTATAGTATATATTGGTAGACCTACTCAATGATAAGTGTGAAGACATTCAATTAAACCCAAACAGACACTTAGCAAGACCATCAAGATTCTCTAATTTGGGAACTCAAGTACAAGCAAAAAAATCTTATAACACCAATCTTTATATATAAAACATAATATTTATTGAAATATTATGATATATAGGATAATTTAAAATAAAGTAATAATAAAAAAACACAATGCTGTCCCAACACTGATACTTGTACTGTAACTATGTAATCACATCTCATCAGAATTGATCAATTTGTGATTGCAGTTTATAACAATAATCCTGTGCACTTAAATTACAGAGCTTGTTCTAATTAAAATGCAATTAACAATTCATTATATAGTATTTAAATTCTGTATATTCTTATTGTCATGGTAACCCTGGACTTTGAACTTTTGGTTGGAAACGCTATAAATCTGGTGGAAGGCCGAGGTGATGATGATGGAGCATTTTTTCCACATTTGCCCAGAGACCATGGGGGAGTGGGCGGAGGATAGGCAACTTGTCACTATGGAGAAAGCTGGGAAGCGAGCTAACCAGTCTGAGAAGGTAAAAGGCCGGAAAAATTTCACTGCTGCGCGCCCATCTGATGCTAAGGCATCAGACCCCCAACCCTACATACCCTCTCACAGGCACCAGCAGCTCCTTGCCCAGGGGTTTGGGCATCCCTAAATTCGCAACAAGGGCCAGTGGTTAGCCACAGAGGCAGGAGAGCAATGAAGGACCCACTTGTTTACTTACCATCAGTGAGGCCACTACAAGAGTGATTGCCCTTGCCAGTCCTGCCGGGTAAAGCAGCCTCCTGTACGCTGCTTTATGTGTTTGTGACATTGGGGGCATGAGCGGGGGGGGGAGGTCCAGGACTGCCAGGAGGATCCTAGCACCTACCCATCCATCCACCTGATCAATATGGCCAAAGGGGACCAGAGGATGCCACATGTACAGACGGTTTTAGTGGATGGCCAACCAGTGGATGGGTTCAGAGACACTGGGGCTGCCATGCCTGTTATTTGCCCATCCAGGGTAAGCCCCACTGCCATCCTGGACAAATCTATGGATGTAATAGTTGCTGGAGGACAGAAATATACCATTTCCCTTGCCCATGGGGAGTTGGATTAGGGTAGGGGCAAAAAGATCCAGGAGGTAGAAGTCCTGGAAAGAGTGCCTACTGGTGTGTTGTTGGGGAATGCTCTTTATGTGCTTGAGGACCCTGATGTAAGCTCTTTATGTGCTTGGGTTGGATTACCAGGGGTCAGGCTAGAGGAGCTGAAGGTAGCTCTAGCAGAGGAAAGTTCCCTAGAAGATATTAGTAAGAAGTCAGCACAGAGAGATCCAGGCTCTCGTGAGGAGAGTTTTACCTGAGAGAATGGGTTATTGTATAGGGTGAACCCCGGAGATGAGAAGATAGGGCATTGTGGAGGACTTGAGGCAGCTGATAGTCCCCAAAGGTTTCAGGGATCAGTTGCTGGGACTAGCCCTAGCTGGCCATATGGGACATACAGTAGAAGGACCAGGCAGAGGCTAACCTGTGTGCTCTATTGTCCAGGCTTTAATCTAGATGTTAACACCTATTGTGACTCCTGTGATGCTTTACAGAGGTATGGTGCCTTTACAAAGCCTCCCTGTGATAGATACCCCTTGTGATATCCATTGACCATATAGGGCCCCTAGTTAGACCAAGTAAGGTTGGGAAGAGGTATATCCTCTCTGTGATAAACTATGCTACCACGTACCCAGAGGCAGTAGCCCTAGGGAATATTTCTGCCGCTACTGTAGCAGGAGCCTTAATAGTAGTGTTCTCTTGGAAATTTTGTTAGTTAGGGGTACTCATTTCATGTCTGCATTGACCCAAGAACTATGGGAGCTATGCAGGTTTAAGCACCTTACTTCATCCCACTACCACCCCCAGACCAATGGCTTGTGTGAACGCTTTAATGGCACTCTGAAAGAATGCTCAGGATCTTTGCGGAGCAAGAGAAGGATTGGGAAAAGCTGTTACCATACCTTCTCTTTGCCTACAGTGAGTCCCCCAGGAGTCCACTGGGTGCTTTTTGAACTCCTGCATTTGCGTCCTTTGCGAGGGACACTGGACCTCATTAGAGAAGCTTGGAAAGGGGAACAGAGGCAGGAACTGGTGCCAGTAGTCCACTATGTCCTTGCCTTTAGAGACCAGATAGTGAACCTGATGTGAAGTGTCAGGGAGAATGTTCTGAGTGCTCAACAACATCAGAAGAAGTTCTTTGACCAGAGAACCTCAGTGAGGGAACTAGAGGAGGGTCAGGAGGTGTTAATGATGGTTCCCCACCCTCAGGATAAGCTCCAAGCTTCCTTGGAAGGACCTTACATGATTGTCTGTAAGGTCAGCCCTACCATCTATGTGGTAGCCTTTGACAAGCCCGGTAGAGTCACTAGGTTGTCTCATATCAATAGACTGAAGGGGTTTCAACGCAAACCACAAGCTATTTGTGCAATTTGTCTGCCCACTGGCAGTGACCCAGAGAAAAGGTTACTGCCCTACCTATTGCACTTGCATCCCAGGCTGAATTTGTAAAGTTGTCACCTATTTTGACTCAGGCCCAGCAAAAGACACTAAATACAGAGCTGGATAACATCCCTGGTCTATTTTCTCATCTCCCTGGACATACCAACCTCACAAGCCATAAGGTACTAACTGGGGATTGCCCTCCCGTAACCCTCTTACAGGATCTCAGGGTCAGTTTGAGCCAGCATCTGTAGGTAGTTACATGAGATGCTGAGGCTGAAAGTTATCCAGCTCTTTAAAAGTCCTTAGGCATCTCCAGTGGGGTTAGTCTCCAAGAAAGATGACACAAAGAGGTTCTGTGTAGACAATCTGATGGTCAGTAGGATGTTTATGTTTACCTTTAGGCTTGTTTAATGTCTGTGTGGTGTGTTTTGTATCACCTGGGGATTACTATTTTTTATTGGGTCTATATAACTTTTAAGACTGACCTCAAGTACCTCTTCCTAGTTCACATAACCAGATTAGTATTAATCAGAAGGGCTACACCTATAATGACCCCTTGGTAGTTGTGTAATAGGATTACCATGTCTAATGGCTAATCCCATCAAGAAGAGGGGAAGGCCAGACATCAGACTGAGAGACATCTCCTTATCAGTTAACACCCATTATACATAACACCCACAGGGCTATTATTTCCTTGTGGTTTACAGGTTGGTAAAACACAATACCCCAATTGTATGAGTGACCCCCTGCCGTTGTACTGTATTTTGGGTATAACATTGTGGTTGTTAATCAGTAAAGTATGCATATGTTTGAAACACATGGTGTGTCTTCATTCTTATGAGTACTTATCTGTTTTAATGAGGGTTACTCGGCTCAACTGAGTGTCTGTTTACAGCCCAGCTGTTCCTGCAACTTGGTCCAACTGCAACTGGCAAATTGTCCCAAGAAGGGATTGTCCAACCAAGGTCTGCTGACCTTACAGAAGGGATTTTCCAAACAGACCATAAACTAATATGCAGGGTAGGTTTTGCTCTAGTTTGCTTTATCAAGCACAATACGAGGAGCAGATCGTCACACTTATATAATACAGTCTAGGATTTACATGTAGCATAATAAATACAGTACTGATTGTTCAAGGTCTGAGATAACAAGAAAGACAATGCTTCGAGCCTCAAATGTGGGGCTTGTGAGCTAGGGTATGGAAAAGAATAGTTGAGCAAACTATGTTGAGTTGTCTACTTCTGCCACATTCTGGTATCTGGGTCCAAGAAGAAGTGATGAAGTTTGGGTCTTTTGAATAAGGGTTCCCCTGCATTGAATTCCATTCCAGTTTCTGCCTTGAGCTAACAGAAATAACAATGTTCTAATTAAGTCTCAAGGAAGTTGATACTTGTCTGGTATTTAAGGCAGATCTGTGTCTTATAAGAGAAACACATTGCCAAAAGACCCAACCTGTGCAGCAGATCTATGTGTGACAGATTCTAATTTATAACAAATGACTCAGAGGCTGGAACAGAAGACAACCTACAGGTACCAACCAGGCTTAGATCATAGGCTTAGGGTCTGAAGAATTGTCTACTGGGGGATAGGACACCTTACTGATATGGGGTTACTTTCAGTGATAACAAATGAGGCACTTTTTCAACAATGTCCTCCTTCTGATTTCTGTTAAACTGTAAAAATTAGAAAAGTCTTTTCATCAATCATGGTCAACTTTAAGCAAACAATTCTAGGTTGCACAAGTTAACATTGGTGTTTTATTACATTTCCAAAACAACATGAATTAATTTTAAATAATAAATAAATGTGCTTAACTAAATTATTAGCTTCATATGTGAAGGAAACTCATTACCGTAGTGGGTAGATGACTAAAGGATAAAGTGAACAGTTGGAGAACCCATGACATTAATATGTATAGAGACTCCATGACATGTTCAAGAGAGAAGTGTATTTGAGAAAAGAAGAAGCAAAACAAGTGTTTGTGATTTGATTTGTACGGTAGAAGATTTAGGGATAATATGAGAAGGAATAGTTTTACAGTAGTAGATACATGGAACAACCTTCCAGTTGAAGTGATAGTCAAACACGTTAAGGTATTTAAACATGAGGCTATCCTGAACATTAATTGATCCAGCCTGTTTAGATAAATATATTGTGCACTCAAGATGGCCATTCTTGCTTATTATATGCCTTCAAAATTATATATCTACCTGTCAAAACACATAAAAATACATTTATAAGTAAAACTTACAAATATTTTAGGTATGTTTGTCTAGTGGTGCAAATTAATGGAGTATTGAACTTTATAGCAAAACCTTAATCAGACACACATGGGATTGATGAAAAGTCAGTATATTGTAAATGAATGTCTGTCACATAAATAGTATCACTACATATTGTATTGTTAGTTTGATTTTATGTTGTGAGGATAGCTGCAAAAAGTGGAATTAGATTGTGTTGAATACTTTATGACTTGGAGCCTGAGGTCTGTGCGGGTGATGGAGGATTAAAGACCGGTCACCAACAGATCCAAAACATGACATTCAGTCTGGATACATCTACATATAATATACATTCATTTTACATGTCTAAGTCTATATACAGCCTATATCCAGTAATAAGATCCAAATTAAAAAGACAAACACAGCCCAGATGGGTTCTTTTTTTTATTATAGTTCAAGGAAAACCATTTTGTTTATGTAAATAGTTACTAAAATAATGTATTGGTATAAATATCACACACAATATACCAATGTAATATCTATCCCAGGTGATCACATATATAGACCAGACCTTCATGTATAATAGAATATATATGACAATATCTGGGTTATTCTATTTACTCTTTGCACAGGTTTACTATGAATTATAACTGGTAGGAAAATGACAGAAGTGTAATGTTCTGTATTATATTATAGTCCAGTTGGGGTATTTACTAATCACAAGAGGCATGATGGGATACAAGTTGACAAAAGGCGTTTGTGAGACGTCTGTAATTATTGTACTTTGTCCTATCCGAGGTTGCTAGATCCCATAATCCTGCACGTTACATTGGCGTTACAATAAAGAGCTTTATATCACAGAATATACTTTCATTTATCATGTTCTGTGTAAAGACAACACTAAGGTTATCATACTGATTGATGCTCTGCTATATCACCTTAAGAAATAAGATATATAAGATATATTTATCGAGTTTATTGAGAATATATATTTAAATAACAAACACTTTTATATTGATCACAAAACATAGATTAAATTGTAATAAAATTGTTTTAAACATGGAGAGAAAAAATCAATAACGCAGAAAAACCCCTAAAAAAACAACAGAAAATGAAAGAAAAAGAGAAAAAATAATTATTACTGTATTAAACTGTTCTAAGCCGTATCATTTATATATCTAATAAAATCCAGCGTCTGTCTAATAGGTTCTAGAAACAGTTTTTCTTATCAGTTGTACCTGGTACTCTTTACTGTGATTATTTAGGTAGATGTAATGTAATCTGTGATTGGGGGATTCTAACTTGGAAATCTGGGTTTAAGAGAAATTCCAAGTGGAGGCGGCCGAGTGTACTGAATGTTTAATATACGTTATAATCATGTTATAGAAGGCAAATTTTCTATTGTTTTACCTGTTTATGATGAAATGATTAAACATTTGTTTTCTATTGTCCCATTAAATAATAAATATGATATAATGGAAACATTCAGATATATTAACCCTCAGACTGCCACGGACGTTTAATGAATGCACTGACCTGGCTCGCCATTTTTCTTGCTCGTTCCCCATCTCAAAGAGAGCCCGAGATTTCAAAGCTGCTTAAAAATATTTATTTCTATGATTCCATGTCCTCTCCTAAGCGTTAATATTATCAGTTTCTGTTTTTAATACAGATATGGACATGCGCAGAGTAACAAGTCTGGAAAACCAAACTATAAGACATGAATTCTTTCTTCTCGGCTTCTCTGACTTCCCGAATGCTCAATTTATATAAGTTGTGGTATTTTTACTTATTTATCTGGGGACTTTGACTGGCAATCTAGTCATTTTAGTTCTTATACACAATGATCACCATCTTCATACCCCAATGTACTTCTTCCTTGGCCACCTAGCATGTATGGATGCCTTGTCTTCCACTGTCACTGTCCCTCGAATGATTGTTGACTTGCTTTCCAAAGTGAAGTCCATTTCCCACATGGCTTGTGTAACTCAATTGTTTTTTTTCCTGCTGTTTGTATGTGCTGAGATCTTCTTGCTGGCTGTGATGTCCTACGACAGATATGTTGCCATTTGCCAACCACTGCATTACACCTCTATCATGTCTTGGAAGGTTTGTAACCTGATGGCATCTGGTGTATGGACACTTGGATTTACCAATGCTCTTATGCACTCCATTAGTACACTCAGGCTGACTTTTTGTGGACAAAACATTATTTATGGTTTCTTTTGTGACCTTCCTCTTTTATTACAGCTCTCATGCACTGACATTTTTATACATTTCCTTATTATATGCCTTGCAACATTACCTATGGGATTTCTTGCCCCTGGAGTAACATTTATTCCATACATGCACATATTCAGGTTGATCTTGAGGATCCCGACCAAGGAAGGGAAACATAAAGCTTTCTCTACTTGTACCTCACACCTGACTGTTGTCTCTATCTTTTATGGAACTCTTTTATTCACATATTTTCGTCCTGCTCCAACTCACCATGATATTGGAGAAAGAATAATATCTGTCATTTACACGACAATTACGCCATTATTAAATCCATTAATTTACAGTTTAAGAAATATGGAACTGATAACAGCATTTAGAAAATTTACAGGAAAAATACAAAAACATTAGAATGAGATTTGCAGATAAACATAAGATTACAGAGATGGATTGTCTAATGTTATGTCTAAAGGTAAATCCCATTTACATCTGTGGCTATGGAATATGTTGGTACATTACAGACAAATGTAATAATAATAATAATAATAATAGTATGAAAACTTAAAAGATTTATTATTTATATTGTATATGTAATACTATACAGTGCTAGGTAGTAATGCAGTACAATCAAACATGGGAGTAAAGCAGAACAATTTGCAGTGAACTCAGAACATAAAGGGTTATATGCGATATGACAAATGCTCATATGGGTCTCGATCCTGGAAGCCTGGGAAGCGACTGGAATATTATGTTCAAAGTATTTATGAGAAACTATAGGTTTTTTAATTATGTTTTTTTGCTCAGTTATACTAATAAATATGTTTGTCTGTCTAATATAATAAAGTACTGATCTGTAAAAATCTTATATGATATTAAAATGAATTAATGGGGGCATCGCCTGTGCACTTGGGGGCCCCTTTGCTCCTCATCCAGGTGGTGCAGTTTTGTCACAATAGCATTCCTGATCTGAGGGACTGCACATACACCCCCTACTGGGGATCAGCTCTTGTAGTTCAGCTTTGCTGGGCTCAACATACAGGGTTATCGTAACCACTGCTTTTCCCAGTCTCTGTCACTTGGCTTTTTCTCATGATAACACTGAAAGAGAACAAACCATGTATATCACAAGGCAAGTCATGGGATGGCAACAACAAAGCCCAGGGATGACATGACCATCTTGTCCTAGCCCAGGGTAGGGATTTCTTTGGAGACATCTGGACTAGGCTCCTTGGGTAAAGAAAATGAAGCAGAACCCACAGTATTTTATTACAGACATCTTCCCCATCAGGGTGGTCATCACATTCTGTGCTAAGTAATTTCCATTTGATGATTCAATTAATTGCTTCTGAATATATTTTTATGTTTCCATCTGAATATTGGCCAAACTCTAAGCCTTGTCGATTTCCCACCTTTCCATTAATGTGCTCTTTATTTCCTAATTAAGTCTGTCATGTTTTAAATAACCTTTGATGCTGTACCATACTCATATTGCTACTAATCCTGATCCTGAATATTTCAACCATACACTGCCAAAAACCATAGTACTTGCCCAGTTTTCTTGGGCTGTACCTCCCAACATGTTAAGTGCTCAAAACGGAGAACAACAAATACAGCTTAAGTTACTACTACATGATAGCATTTTCATGAATATGTATGCACCTTCCTCTGCTAAATTATTACCAAATACTCCCATGAAATAGCTTCTGGCCTTTGACATCAACTCATTCATGTAGTGTGTTTGGTTTTGGTATGTTAGATCATGAGTAGGGTGATCATACATTATTCAGTAATCCAGATAAACTGCCACATATGCCATGGTTTCTTTGCACATGGACAAGGCCCTTTTTGTTTCTATTTTTTCAAATGTGTATTATCATTGAGATCTGATATAGCCCAAATTAAGTGGTGAAGGCAAACTTCTCTTTAGTGGGATGTGTCAGTACTAATCAGACCAATCCAGAGTAGGTTGCACTTCCTAGTCTATCTAGTAACTCATCTATCGTAGGCATCATCTTGTCACAGAATGGGGTGACCCTGTCCTACTTAGGGAACCAACACCACATGGGATACCCAAGGGCTAGAGCATGACACCCAAAGCTAACAGCTCATCTAGTTATTTTCTAACATCCCCCATTTACAGTCAATTGGACCCTATAGGAGGGCTGCTTTAGTAGGGCAGAATCAGGGGAAAACACCTCAAGGACAAATAGGTTTGTCATTCCCAGTCGGGTTGAGACCAAGCCAGGGTGGATACTAAGCAGCATTGCCTGAGTTATGTCTCTGGTCAGGAGTCAATATGGAGTCAGCACTTGCAAACATGTCAGTTAGTACCCCTTCCTCAGGATATTCCCCTTCTGCTAGGCATAAGCCATCACTTGTGGCTCCTGACTCTGGTATGGCTTAATAACAGATCCAATGGCCTCCACATTTGCCATCCATGCAATAGTTCAAAGGGGGAGAACCCATTGACTTTTGAGAGACTTCTCTATAGGTAAAAAGGGCTTTGGGGAAACAATTTCTCTAAGCTCTAATCATAGCCTTCAGGGTACCAATAAGCTTCTCACACAAGCTTATTGGTCTGGGGATGATAGGTGGTAAGCCTCAGCTGGGTCACTCCACACCTTTGCCACAACTGCTGATAGCTAAGTCATAAACTGGGTACTCTAATCTTATAAAATGTCACTCTGGAACCCAAGATAAGCCATTGTTGCTACTGTAATATGACCAAGAACTATAGCCTCTGGGTACCATGTAGCATAGTCCAAGACAGTGAGGATGTATGTCTTGCCTGACTTTAAAGACTTGGCAAGGGGATCAATGACATCTATAGCTACTCAGTGGTAGGGAATCTTTATAACAGGCATGTGCTTTAGGGGAGCTTGGGGTACTCACCCACAGCCACCAAAGCACTGAAGGAATGCACAGAAATGACATATCAAGACACTCTGATCTAGTAAAAAGACTGAGTCATGTGAGTGCATCAATTACCCTGGTGCCCCGATAAGGGACTGTCATGGGCAATTTCTTAATAGGGCTGCCAAGTACCATTTAGGGACTACCGGCTTCTGTATCAACCTCCAAGGTTGCTCCTTTCTCTTTGTGGAGCCAACACCCTTTACAACAAGTCATCTGCTTCCAGGCTAGGCTTCTGATTATGATGCCCACATATTGGCACTGTTTGTGGCCCAAATCACTTACCCAGTAAAACATCTGCATCAAGCCCTGACACGACTCCCATTTTCTTCATGTTCTGGTCTATGCCCTAACTAATATGGAGATTGACCAGGGGAATGGCCAACTGCAGGCCCTAGGCAGCTACACTCTCCACCTTCTTCTTGAACATGGCAGATTGGTGCACCAAATTTGGATAAATGAGGGTCAAATAGTCCCCAGTATCCCTGAAACCCTAAGTTGGCTTGCCATTCACTATGATGAGCTGAATGTATGGCTATCTGGCCATAGCACAGGGGCTATGAAGACTTAATTCTCATAATGGATGTTATCCTCTACACTGTTGTAATACTATTCTTCTGTGGATGCAGGCTCTGTCACCCTCTTTCCCACACACAACATTGGTCGAGAGGAACCTAAAGGGATTCCTGCTCATTCTCTGGTACAATTCCTCCTGATGTGGCCCATCTGTTGGCACACAAAGCATCTTACCTCCCGGCAACTTCTCTTCTGGGTGCGTGGGGGTTAGGGGCGGAAGGTTGAGAGGCCAGTGATAGGGGAGCGGAGTACGGAGGCATTGAACCAGGTGTCCCAGCTAGGTGCTGGCCACTGGCTGGGAGGCACTTTACCCTCCCACTGGTCTCCATGTACTGATATTCCAAATGGCCAGACTTTTCATCTGTGGCTGGTTTCTAGTCCTTGACCAATGCTCTCATGGCTGAAGTGCACAACTGTAGCAGCTGCTCCAGTACAACAACTTGGATAGCATTTTTCTTGGCGGCTACTAGATAGCCCTTCCACCATCTCAAGCATATTTGAGCTTCCACATTAGATTACTAAATGACTCCTTGCTCCCTCAGGCAGCAAACAGAGAGGAAGCAAAGCAACAAAGCTCCTAACAATAAAACTTGAAAAAGCATAAAATTACAAATCAATTTTGATTATCTTTGATCTACAAGATCAGTAACCACATTAAATTCCCCCAACGTGTAAAAACGTTGCCCGTAACGTAGCCCGCAAGACTTGCAGCTATTAAATTGGCGCTGAATTGGTGCTGTAAAGCAAGCCACTTGCGACATGTGGCTTAAAAAGTATTTTATTTTTATCATATGTTGGAAAGGCCATGCATATGGCAGTATGAAAAGCAATGCTGCCACATGCAGAAAGCAATTAAAAACACACTACCTAATTAAATAGCAACACAGAAACATGAAACCCATGCCACATTAACCCTTTCTCACGCACAGATGCTTCTGTTATTTTGTCCTATTTGTTGTTTGCTTCACAATAAAAAAAAATAAAAAAACATCTTCAAAGTTGTGGGCATGTTCTGTTAATTAAATTATGCAAATCCTCAAACAATCCATGTTAATTACAACAAAACACGAAAATGCCAAGGGGGGTGAATACATTTGCAAGGCACTGTATGTATATATATATATATATATATATATATATATATATATATATATATATATATACATGTATATTGTAATAGATTAGCCTGTTACCTTATAGATTAACAGCCAGGAGATCAGGTATTCTTTTATTCTTTTATTGAAAAGTCCACAATTTACACCACACAATAGCTTACGTCAGCCAAAATTATACTAAATCATATACTGTGCTCTTGAAACATCTTCATCAGTAGAAAAGGGGAATATCCGGCCCACCTGTCTCTCTAAAATGCTCCAACCTCCAGGGACCCTTAATTTGACTTTTGGAAAACGCCCTGTCCCTGTTATTCTGCTGCCTTCTCCCTTGGTTTAATGTATACAATCTTTAAACTTGAAAAACATTTTTTTTCTGTGGAGAGCTTTTCAGGCAAAACAGTCTTTACCTTTTTTTTCTCTGCAAACCGACTTTGCTTTGCGACCAGCTTTGCTCTGCAAATCGACTTTGCTTTGCTCTGCAAACCGACTTTGCTCTGTGGACAGCTCTGCAAACCGACTTTGCTTTGCATTACAAACTGACTTGTAGACAGCTTTGCTCTGCAAACCAGCTTTGCTCTTGCTGACAGCTTTGCTCTGCAAACCGACTTTCAGGAAAAAAAACTTTACTCTCTCACTCCAAATCATACACTCCTCAGTTCCATCTGTAGGGCTTTTAAACCATCCTGATTAAGATCAGGTGCACTAGCTTGATTGAGCTGCATTTCCAATCAAACCTTTCTATTCCAAACTGGATATACAGCTCTGCTCAATCTCAGGCTTATATATAATCCTTGCTTTACTCTGCTACAATATATATATTGTATATATATATATACTCAGATATATATATATATATACAGATAATCAGCTTGTGTTTAATCCAAACCTGGCTTTCCATTAAAGCTGTATAATACAACAGATTACATAAGCTTAAAGGAAGCAATGTTTGATAATGGCTATGGATTGAAGAGTGAGGCTTTTGTGGGCACATTCACATTTTTTTCTCAGAATTCTGAGCTGGAAACAGGTTTTTAACTTGTTTTAGACATTCAAATGTGAACACAGATGTGCTATTTATTTACTCTCTCTCTCTCTCTCTCTCTCTCTCTATATATATATATATATATATATATATATATATATATATATAGATAGATAGATAGATAGATAGATAGATAGATAGATAGATAGGTACTCCCTCCCCAGCATCTTCCCTTCTCCTTCACCTTTTTTTCTGTCTGGTTAATTCTGATAGCAGGGTCTAAAGAGATCAAGAGAGACACTATCAGTAATCCAGTAGCTGCAAGAGTAGGAGATGAGGTGGAGGTATCGGGAAGAAAGTTGAGGATATCCCAGTGAGCTAATGCACAATGGATAAGATACCTATCTCCTCTACAATGTAATGGAGGTAGGTATTCATGTATATATACTCTGTAATCTAAGGGGGATTTGTACCCCAAACCCCCACCCCGATTTCTTTGCCTCTGGCTTCATGTATAGATTTTATTTTATATATTCACACTTAATATATAAGGTAGAAATCTCTCAAAATAAACAGCAAATAACATAAATAAAATAATTTCAGATCCTGCAAGCAGCTTGGTGAGAAGGTGATAACAGTTGGTGTGATTATTCGCAAATGGAAGAAACACAAAATAACTGTCAGTCCCCATTGGTCTGGTGCTCGGGAGGATCTTGTTAATGGTAACACACTACTCCGTAAAAGGACCGAAATCCTGCAGCGCCCGCAAGGTCCCCTGCTCAAGCAAGCACATGTAAAGGCCCATCTGAAGTCTGCCAATGAACATCTGAATGATTCCGAGGAGAACTGGGTGAAAGTGTTGTGGTCAGATGAGACCAAAATCAAGCTCTTTGGCATCAACTCAACTCGCCATGTTTGAAGGTGGAGGAATGCTGCCTATTACCCCAAGAACACCATACCCACTGTCAAACATGGATGTGGAAACATTATGCTTTGGGGGTGTTTTTCTGCTAAGTGGACAGGATAACTGCACTGCATGAAAGGGACAATGGACGGGGCCATGTAGCATCAAATCTTGGGTGAGAACCTCCTTCCCTCAGCCAGGGCATAGAAAAGGTAATGGATGGGTATGCCAGCATGACAATGACCCAAAACACACAGCCAAGGCAACAAAGGAGTGGCTCAAGAAGAAGCGCATTAAGGTCCTAGGGTGGCCTAGCTAATCTCCAGACCTTAATCCCATAGAACATCTGTGGAGGGACCTGAAGGTTCGAGCTGCCAAATAGCCTCCAAACTCTAATGACTTGGAGAGGATCTACAAAGAGGAGTGGGACAAAAACCCTCCTGAGATGTGTGCAACTACAAGAAATGTCTCACCTCTGTGATTACCAACAAGGGTTTTGCCACCAAGTACTAAGTCTAAGACGTCAAATACTTATTTCACTCATGGACCTGCAAATCAATTTATAACTGTTTTGACTTGTGTTTTTCTTGTTAAAATACACCTATTATTAAAATTATAGACTGATCATTTCTTTGTCAGTGGACAAACATTTAAAATAAGCAGGGGATCAAATACTTTTTTGACTCACTGTAACTAGGTGACTAGTATAAAAGTGTATACGTAAAATAAGCTATAGACTTTGGATTTAAGTTACATTTTTGCTAATTGACTACTCCCTAAACAGAATATGCTCACCCTATTAAATCTAATTAATTATTACTTTGTAGAGAATGTGCTAATGTCATATTGGGTCTCAGAGGCTAATATAGAATAACAATCATAAGAAAGGATACAAGGTGAAAGATTATAGAATAATTTTGATTCTCAATGCTGACTATTTTATAGTTGTTAGTGAATAGGTTACAGCAGGTTTGAAGAACCTGATACATAGAGAATTTATCTCAGGGAGTACCATGACAATTAACACAATGAAAGTATTGGGGGCAATTTAGAAATGTCAATGGAGTGAGTAGCCACAAAGCAAAAAAAATAACGCAAATCATT
The DNA here is from genome assembly GCA_027410445.1 of Discoglossus pictus. Lineage (NCBI taxonomy): Eukaryota > Metazoa > Chordata > Amphibia > Anura > Alytidae > Discoglossus > Discoglossus pictus. The sequence continues at coordinate 1,729,135 of JAPZIH010000013.1, read as the reverse complement.
CCAGGCCTTCATAATGGTTAATGGGATCAGATCTAAAAGTTTCACATTACAGAAAGACACAAGACAAGGGTTTTCTCTCTTGCCTTGACTGTTTTAAACTTCTGAGTACATTTGAAGGAATTTAATTAGATGTCATTCAGACTCAGTTAACTCTTCTATTTGTGGAAGACAAAACTGAAATTCTTCCCAAAATGATGCTTATTATTGAGAAATGTGTCTCCTAGCAATCCCCTCTTATACTCATTATAGAGAGAATAAGGTGGACGTGGTACTACAGTGGCTGAAACAGATCCTACTAAATTCTCTTAGTACCTAGTGTAATCTCTGGTAAGACTATGAAAACAGTTTTGGTCTCAAAACCAATGAGTTTCTTTTCTTCCAAATTCTTTTTTAACTTAATAATTTCTCTTTATGGAGTTAAGATGTCTGAAAGTCTCATAAACATCTAACTACCCAGATGTGTAGTCAGTATGTGACAGATGTCTCTTTTTCATCCTAGGAAACTATTATCAGCAATTAAAATGCAAGTTCAGGACAAATGTTTCCACTCAAAGCACCTAATTCTCTTCAAACAAGTTGTGGAAGGTATCAAGGATAATTTAAACAATACAGTAATATGAGATCTGCCAGTTCTGACTTGGAATCCCCGAGCTCCACAATCTACTATCTACTCCAGAGATATGGGGCACTCATTGGAGGATGTACAATATCTCATTTCTTGGTAGAAAAATATAAAAGTATTGTACATTTGTTTTGTGTAAATAGGAGAAGTTCTTGGTATCCTTGGGACTGGCCAAAGCTCCAAGTACTTTCAAACTCTTTAGGGGTAGAAATAAGAAGGACATTAATTTATCTTTCATTATTTGAAAATTAAGACCAGATTATATAAAGACAAGAATAATAAACTAAATAAAATATTTTCAAACTATCTGTAAATACAGAGGAATTGCATTACATAAAACAATCTGACCCAGGCTAGAAGCCGGTATTTGTAAATAGTTACTAAATTATTAAAGCACAATTCATTTTACATGAATATTATCATAACCTAAAAATGTAAAATACATTTTAATTAAGCCCAGAAGTACATGAACTTCTGATGTTCTAAACTCAATATTTATCACTTTAGGCCAAGTGGAGAATTCAGACCAATACACCAGAATATTGGAAAAAAAATAATTTATCTAAAACTGAAATTAGTGAATAATGATTCCAAGTGAAAAAAGAAGGGCTCGCTGTAGGTTATATGGTTGGCAAAGGGTACTACTGACCATGACCTGAGGATAAATGCATGTTACAGCAAAAACTATGCTTACAAATTCATCTTTCTAAATAATTTTTCAATCAAATCTAAAGGGATGGCCAGAGCTATTATACATTTTGCCGCTTCCCTCTGAGAACAACATTGGGGGAATGCCTCCTCTTGGAATCCCTAGAGAACAAAAAAGCAAATCTTTTGTCAGGTCTTGGCCACATTATGAAACAGAAAGAATAAAACCTGCCAGGATGATATCCTCTTCCTTGTGATGATTGAAACTTGACTGTGTTTAGGGTGAAGTTTAATAGTTGAGAGTTTGGGATAAGTGTTTATCTGTGATGGAATAAGATTAAGTGGGCAAGTAGTAAGGTGAGAGGGTGAAAGAAGACAAGATATGTCATGTTCATCTTCTTAATTATCTGAAAATTCAGACCATAACTCCAATGGGTGTTTTGATGAAACTTTCCTCAGTGCAGTATCCCTGACCTGGCCTGTTTTCAGCAGCCACCTTCTATGTAGACAAAACAAATCTTGTTTCTTACAGGTGATGTTAGTATGGTATTTTTTTAGATGGTCAGACACTTACATTGTGACCTTTATCTCTGGATTTTGGGTTGTTCTCCAAAGCCTCTCAATACAAGGCCCCATTCATTTTAAATCTTTCACTGTATTATCAAAGCAGGGGGGTATTTGCATAAAATGTGGAGCCGTAGGCAGACTGGTGCTATGGGATTACATTTGTGGGTGGAGACTGTGTCACTAGGCAGGGTCTATACATGTTGTGAAGGGGTGGGGTTTATACTGTTGGGTGGAGTCAATGTAAGGGATGGGACAGATTTCTGTTTTCCACCCCACCAAGTTGGAAAGTCACCAGCCGCCACTGGTCTCCCCCTTCCCGTTCTCTCCCTCTATGTGTCTCCCTCTTTCCCATTGCCTCTCTCCCACATGCCTCTCCCTCCCCCATGTCATCCCCCCATGCCTCCCTCTCCCAAGACCCCCCCATCCATCTCCCTCTTCCCTTTTTTTCCCATTTCCTCTCTTCCCCATGCCTCTCCCATTACCTCTCTCTCTCCTTCATGCGTCTCCCTCTTTCCCTTTTTCTCCCCCCATGTCTCCTTCTTTCCCCACATCCCTCGCCCCTATCTCTCACCTCCTGCTCTGTGCTGCCGGTCTGCTGGCTCTTCCCTCTGCTTGCTCCTCCCACTGCCTGCAGACACAAGAAGAGAGCAGGGCGCAGGAGACCGGAGAAGGAGAATGAGAGCCACATGAGGTGGAAAGCAGGTGAAGGCATTTTTGCCACCCCCAAAATGGTGACCCCCCGGGCACTCCACCCCCTCGCTCCCCCAGATATGCTACTGACATACACTATGATTAGAACTGCATCCCTCACAAAGCTGGCAAAGCGAGGGGCCGCATTTGCGGAAGGTGGAGGCTCCAACGTCGGCTGTATATGTCCGCAAATGCGGCCCCTCGTGAAGCGAGGGGCCGCATTTGCGGAGCTGGCGGCTCAAAGGCGCCTCACACACGGTTAAAAACACACACACACATGACTTAGAAAAAAAAAACACCTCGCAACCAACCTTAACGTAACAAACACCCACATGCACGAAAAAAAACACCATAACGGCGCAACCGAGCGCACCGAAAAATAGTGAAACCACACCAAATACTCACAAAAAATACATAAAAAGCTTACCCATAGCAAAGCGGGGGGGCACCCAGGACCTCTGAAAGTGAAGTTACACCGCTATTTAAGTCCAAATTCCCGAGTTCAGACACACTAAAATCCCCTTAGCGAGAGATAAAATGGCCGCCGAAAAAAACGAAAACGAGGCTCAAAGACCCAGGACCGCCCAGCCACCTACAACTTACCCAAGAAGGGATCCAAGATAAGATCTGAAACCCGCATTAACCCCACGGGATCCGGGATAAGCTCAGAGACCTGCATTAACCCCACATTAACCATCGCACAGGGGGTCCCGATCACACGCGATCGGGGACCCCCACTACAATGAAAATTCAAAATTCCCACGTTACGGGTCCTTAAAGGATCGTAAAGGTCCTTAAAGGACCCGTTATAAAAAAAAAATATATACACTATCACCCTGTCACTCATGGGGGTCAATATAGTCCCCCAAAAGCACTTCATTAACCCTGTCACTCATGGGGGTCAATACAGACCCCCAAAAGCCCTTCATTAACCATATCACTCATGGGGGTCAATACAGGCCCCCATAAGCACTTCATTAACCTTGTCACTCATGGGGGTCAATATAGACGCCCATTAGCCATTCATTAACCCTATCACTCATGGGGGTCAATACAGCCCCCCATAAGCCCTTCATTAACCCTGTAACTTATGGGGGTCAATACAGGCCCCTTAAGCACTTCATTAACCTTGTCACTCAAGGGGGTCAATATAGACCCCCATAAGCCATGTATTAATCCAGTCACTCATGGGGGTCAATACTGATGCCCATAAGTCATTCATTAACCCTGTCAATCATGGGGGGCAATACATACCCCCCAATACCCTAATTAACCCTGTCATTCATGGGGGTCAATATAGACCCCCCATAAGCCCTTCATTAACCCTGTCACTCATGGGGGTCAATATAGACCCCCAAAAGCACTTCATTAACCCTGTCACTCATGGGGGTCAATACAGGCCCCCATAAGCACTTCATTAACCTTGTCACTCATGGGGGTCAATATAGACGCCCATAAGCCATTCATTAAACATGTCACTCATGGGGGTCAATACAGCCCCCCATAAGCCCTTCATTAACCCTGTAACTTATGGGGGTCAATACAGGCCCCTTAAGCACTTCATTAACCTTGTCACTCAAGGGGGTCAATATAGACCCCCATAAGCCATGTATTAATCCAGTCACTCATGGGGGTCAATACTGATGCCCATAAGTCATTCATTAACCCTGTCAATCATGGGGGGCAATACATACCCCCCAATACCCTAATTAACCCTGTCATTCATGGGGGTCAATATAGACCCCCCATAAGCCCTTCATTAACCCTGTCACTCATGGGGCTCGATACAGACCCCCATAAGCCCTTCATTAACCCTTTCACTCATGGGGGTCAATACAGACCCCCATAAGCTCTTCGTTAACTCTGTCACTCATGGGGGTCAATACAGACCCCCATAAGCCCTTTATTAACCCTGTCACTCATGGGGTCAATACAGACCCCCATAAACCCTTCATTAACCCTGTCACTCATGAGGGTCGATACAGACCCCCTTAAGCACTTAATTAACTCCCTCACTCATGGGGGTCAATACAGACCCTTATAAACCCCTAATTAACCCTGTCATTCATGGGGTTCAATATAGACCACCATAAGCCCTTCATTAACCCTATCACTCATGGGGGTCAATACAGACCCCCATAAGCACTTAATTAACCCCGTCACTCTGGAGGGTCAATACAGCACCCCATAAGCCCTCAATTACCCCCTCACTCATGGGGGTTAATAAAGACCCCCATAAACCCCTAATTAACCTGGTCACTCATGGGGGTCAATATACTCTTCCATAAGCACTTAATTAGCCCCCTCACTCATGGGGGTCAATAAGACCCCCATAAACTCTTATTTAACACCGTCACTCAAGAGGGTCAATACAGATCCCCATAAACCGCGAATTAACCCTGTCACTCATGGGGGTCTATACAGACCCTCATAAGCCTCTATTTAACCGCATCAGTCCCATAAGGATATATTAAGACCATTATGGGCCTGTTACAACCCAACATTAACCACTTAAGTGTCATGACTTTCCTCAAGGACCATCATGACACTAAGTATAAACACTACACTGCACTATACCCCCCAGTAAAACATTAAATATCAACTAAACAGCCTCTACACTAACCTATTAACACCTACACTACCTACCTACCCCCTAATAATCCCCACGACTCTAATTAAAGAAAATAAAAAAGCCTAAAGTCACAAAAAATAAAAAATCTACATTACAGAAAATAAAAAAACCCTAGTCACAAAAAATAAAAAAAGGAACATTTCAGAAAATAAAAAAAAACATTACACTTCCCCCACTACACAAAAACAAATTACACACCTGAAAAGGATATCCATATAATACATACACTACAATACATACTATATAATACATAAAATATAATACAGTACAATACAATTAAATACAATGCAATTAAATACAATACAATACACCCCTATCTAATATACAATATATTCTATCTATCTAATATACATTCCCCAATCTATCTAAATAAATACCATAATCTAATATACAATACATGCTATGCTATCTATATAAAACACATACCCCTAGCTAACATACAATAAATGCTATCTATATATAAAAAAATCTAATTCTAAGCTAAAATAAAATAATTGAGACCACTTACCTTTGCAGATGTCCATTCAGATCAGCCACCTAGGAAAAAAAAAAAATTCGTGCAACACGTTTACAGTAAATAAATAAACATTCTAAACATTCTAAATATTATACTCACCTTTCCGGCATGTCCCGTCCTTATTCTCCGGCGCGGCACCTGTTAAAAAAAACATAACATTAATACACATACATAAACATAAAAACAAAATAAAATAAACATAATCTACACTGTACTTACCTCCCCGCGATGTCTCCGGCCTCCTCCTCCTCCTCTTCTGCCACGCCCTGTAAAAAAAAAAAAAAATACTCACTTTCTTGAGGACTGTCATGACACTTATGTGGTTAATGTTGGATTGTAAGAGGCCCATAATGGTCATAATATACCCTTATGGGACTGATGGGGTTAAATAGAGGCTTATGAGGGTCTGGATAGACCACAATAAGTGATCTGGTTAAAATTGTGTAGTGCTTACACTTTGGGTCATGAGGGTCCATGCCAGCAACTCAGACCCTTTGCCGAAGGCGCTCCTTGCCAGCATCTGCGACCCCCGCAAACTTTGCGTTGGAACGCAAACAACATGACACAGCAACTTCAACCCTCGCAAACTTTATGGCGCAAACCAAACAACACGACACAGCAACTGCGACACTCACAAACTTAACGTCGCAACACAAACAACATACGAGACACGTTACCACTCATTACGACCTCGCAAAAATCGGCAGCAACTCACGAACATGAAAAAATTCAAAACACAATAAATACACACAGCACATACATAAAAAGCTTACCTACAGCAAGAGGGAGCATCCAGCACCTCAAAAAAGCAACTTACACCTTCATTTAACTCAAAATAAAAGAGTTTAGACACTAAAAAATTCTCTAAGCGAGAGAAAAAATGGCCGCCGAACAAATGAAAATGAGGCTACAGCACTATAGCCACGGAAACACTCAAAAACACCACAAGAAACACGCAAAACACCACAAAACACATACGAGACACGTTACCACCCATTACGACCTCGCAAAAATCGCCCGCAACCCTCGGACAGGAAAAACTGAAAAACACAATAAATACACACAACATATACATAAAAAGCTTACCCACAGCAAGCGGCAGCATCCAGGACCTCGAAAAATGACATACATCTAGTGATGTCGCGAACATCAAATTTTCAGTTCGCGAACAGCGGACGCGAATTCCATCAAATGTTCGCGAACGGGCGAACATCGGCGAACCGCCATAGACATCAATGGGCAGGCGAATTTCAAAACCCACAGGGACTCTTTCTGGCCACAATAGTGACGGGAAAGTTGTTTCAATGGGACTAACACCTGGACTGTGGCATGCCGGAGGGGGATCCATTGCAAAACTCCCACGGAAAATTACATAGTTGATGCAGAGTCTGGTTTTAAGCCATAAAAGGCATAAATCACCTAACATTCCTAAATTGTTTGGAATAACATGCTTGAAAACATCAGGTATGATGTTGTATCGATCAGGTAGTGTAAAGGTTACACCCACTTCACAGTAACAGACCAATATCCCTGTTTAATGCACCGCAAAAAAAACGCAAACAGTCCCTTTGCACAACGGCAAACTTACCATTTGCACAAGGTTGGATACCAAGCTAGCCATGTCCCGTTCCTTGTCCTCACTGATGTCATTGAATGTCTCTTCCTCCACCCAGCCACCAAGGGTCCCCGAAAGAGGACAACAAGCCCCCTGGGACGCCTGCTATGTTTGGTCTTCCACCTCCTAAAAAGCCACCTTCCTCCTCTGACTCCTCTTCTTAAGACTCCCAGAGTCTGGGGGCTTCCACTGCACAGCATGGAATATTATACACAGGTCAGAGTCTGGGGGCTTCCACTGCCCAGCATGGAATATTATACACAGGCCAGAGTCTGGGGGCTTCCACTGCCCAGCATGGAATATTATACACAGGTCAGAGTCTGGGGGCTTCCACTGCCCAGCATAGAATATTATACACAGGTCAGAGTTTGGGGGCTTCCACTACCCAGCATGGAATATTATACACAGGTCAGAGTCTGGGGGCTTCCACTGCCCAGCATGGAATATTATACACAGGTCAGAGTCTGGGGGCTTCCACTGCACAGCATGGAAGATTATATGCGTTGCCTCTGTCTGCGTTATTATAAGGTGTGTACTGTTAAGTAGTACTATTCCGATCGGTTTAATCCCTGTTACGTCCCCTATAAGGGGACGTGTATATGGCATGGATTTTTGAAACAGGGAGATGGAAAAAGAGGCTTGGTCAGACCTCCTACTTCGAATTTGGGGCACTGCACGTGCAATCTAAGGTGCCACCAGATAGGGAAGGTGTATTAAGTTGTACTACTCATTCCTATCAGTTTAATACCTGTTACGTTACCTATCAGGGGACATGTATATGGCATGGATTTTTGGAACAGGGAGATGGAAAAAGATGCTTGGTCAGACCTCCTACTTCGAATTTGGGGCACTGCACGTGCAATCTAAGGTGCCACCAGATAGGAGTGGTGTATTAAGTTGTACTACTCATTCCTATAAGTTTAATACCTGTTCGTCACCAATCTTTCCTCCCAATAGCACATTCTATATGTCATCAACCGGCCTGTGTGTATTTAGAGAACCACACTTTAAGTCCCTTAACCTGGGACAAGGTGGCTTGGCTTTCAGAATTGCCTCAGAGCTTTAAAAACTCTCCAAACCCTGTAATCAGACACTCACAATCATACTGGAAATGGGCCAAGAAACACACGGGTTTGTTCCCTGGATCCACACAAATGACCCCAATTCTTGACCACCTTTAGGCCCCGAAACACATGCGCACAACATCACAACAATGGTGGAGGTCAAGGAAACTAGATAGACTTCGAGACTGGTTAGTAAAGGGCCAGATGCTCACCTGTGAGGAACTGAGGGACAAGCATGAGCTACCGCTGTCAGAACATTACAATTACTGTAGGCTGAGGCATTTCACACACTCCCTGACCCAGAAACAGGGGACACCGGTCTTAAATTGGTTCTCCAAAATTTGTAAAGATAAACCTCTATCAAGGGGGATCATTGGGTCACTTTACAAATATAAAACATTTGTTACTGGTTGAAGCGACACTGGGGGAAGGACCGGAGTGGGGGAGCCCTGGAGCCCCTTCAGAAGCAACCGGCGGCAAAATCATCCCAGGAAAGGAGAGGTCGCTTACTGAAGCCTGCCCTAGGGTAACCCAAGGGTGATTGCCCAGGTTAGATATTGTAAATAATAAGCTAATACTGCTGGAGGGATGATAGCTAATAGGACTTTGGTATTTCCTGCAGATATACTCTTTACTATTGTCTGTTTTACCATGTTTTAGGTATTTCTTAAATTGCAATCACAGTAAAAAATAAGAAAAATTATTAACCTAAAAAGTAAAAATAAGAAGGACTAGCCAGCTAACTTTCACAAAATGTCTCTGTTGTAAATATGTATTTTTGCACAACTGTTATGCAAGACTGTTCAAAAATGCTTTATTTTTCATTACATGCTGTACGCCTTCTAAAATAAAATAATTTAAATGCAAAAATTAGGTATTGTTGCAGCGACCAGAAAAATTGATGTTAGTTTGCCAGCCAGAAAGTGCCCTAAAACATTGCGTCTTGAACCCTAGTTGGTGGCGGATAAGTCCCGCAAATCATCCGGCATTCAGGGATAAAATATAGCAGCGTGTGGACCATTATTAGCTCAAGGCAACTCATCTATCAGGCCTTTTTTAATTGAATGTATCGCCCAATGTCAGTCCCTTTGGGATCCATCCCTCATTCATCTTAATAAAGGTGAGATAATCTAGACTTTTTTGACCTAGGCGACTTCTCTTATCAGTGACAAAACCTCCTGCTGCACTGAAGGTCCTTTCTGACAGGACACTTGAAGCGGGGCAGGACAGAAGTTCTATAGCAAATTGGGAGAGCTCAGGCCACAGGGCACACCCAGTAGTCAAGGGGTTCATCGATCCTCATAGTGTCGATATCTGCAGTTAAGGCGAGGTAGTCTGTTACCTGACAGTCGAGTCGTTCTCTGAGGGTGGACCCGAAGGGCTGTGGCGATGCATAGGACTTTAAAAGCTCTGCATGTCCTCCATCAACAACATGTCTGTAAAGCGTCCTCTCCTTGTCGGCATGGTCGTGGGAGGAGGAGGATTATGTTCACCTCTTCCGCTGTTAGATTGCCTTTGTGCCTTGACATCACCCTTAAACGCTGTGTAAAGCATACTTATTTTGGTAGTGCTGCATCCTTTCCGACATGTGGTAATTCGTAACATTTCAGGCACTTTCTGCTTATACCGGGGATCTAGTAGTGTGGACACCCAGTACAGGTCCTTTTCTTGCATCCTTTTTATACGAGGGTCCCTCAACAGGCATGACAGCATGAAAGACCCCATTTGCACAAGGTTGGATGCCGAGCTAGTCATGTCCCGTTCCTCGTCCTCAGTGATCTCACTGAAGGTATGTTCTTTCCCCCAGCCACGTACAACACCACTGGTACCAGATAGGTGAAAACGAGCACCCTGAGATCCCTGTTGTGGTTGGTCTTCCTCCTCCTCCTCAAAGCCACATTCCTCCTCTTACTCCTCTTCCTCACAATCCTCTTCCAGCGTTGCCGCAGGTCCAGCAAGCGATTCTGATAAGGCTGTTTCTGGCGGTGATGGTGACCACAACTCTTCCTCTTTCTCTTCAAGCTCATCTTCGGCCTGATCCAGCACTCTTCGCAGGGCACTCTCCAGGCAGAAAACAAATACAAATACTCGTTAACGGCCTTTTTTTGTTGGAGCAGGCGATCGAACATTAGGAGTGTTGAATTCCAACGTGTCGAGCTGTCTAAAATCAAGCGCCTCGCTGTTTTGCCGCTGGATATCTGTAAAGTCCGCCATGGCTGTGTAGGAACGCCTGAAATGGCCATACATCTTCCTTGCCTGCTTCAGGACATCCTGTAAGCCTGGGTGCTTATGCACAAAGCATTGTACAATCAGATTACACACATGTGCCATGCACGGCACATGTGTCAACTTGCCCAAATTCAATGCTGCCAACAAATTTCTTCCGTTGTCACAAATCACTTTGCCGATCTCCAGTTGGTGTGGAGTCAGCCACTGATCCACCTGTGCATTCAGGGCGGACAGGAGTGCTGGTCCGGTGTGGCTCTCTGCTTTCAGGGAAGTCAACCCCAAGACGGCGTGACACTGCCGTATCCGGGATGTGGAATAGTACCTGTGGAACTGGGGGGGTGCCGTTGATGTGGAGCAAGACATAGCAGCAGCAGAAGAGGACTCAGCCGAGGAGGTTATGGAAGAGGATGGAATAGGAGGAGTAGAGGAGGTGGCAGCAGGCCTGCCTGCAAGTCATGGCGTTGTCACCAACTCCTCTGCAGAGCCACGAATTCCATGCTTGGCAGCCGTCACCAGGTTTACCCAATGCGCAGTGTAGGTGATATACCTGCCCTGACCATGCTTTGCATACCAGGTATCCATGGTCAGATGGACCCTTGCCCCAACACTGTGTGCCAGAGATGCCATTACTTCCTTTTGCATAATTGAATACAGGTTGAGGATTGCCTTTTGTGCAAAGAAATTTTGGCCGGGTACCTTCCACTGCGGTGTCCCAATAGCTACAAATTTTTTGAACGCCTCAGACTCCACCAGCTTGTATGGTAAAAGCTGGCGGGCTAAGAGTTCAGACAAGCCAGCTGTCAGTTGCTTGGCAAGGGGGTAACTTTGTGACATTGGCTTCTTACGCTCAAACATGTCCTTGACAGACACCTGACTGTGGGCATATGAGCAGGGACTGCTCAGGGTGAGACACAGAGTGGCGGATGGTTGAGAGGGGGCAAGCAGGGCAGCAGTGGTTGACGTGGCTGAAGATGCTGGACCAGGAGGAGGATGGCAACTTTGACTTTGTGTGCTGCTTGTACTGATGTGTTGATCCCATAGGCGTTTGTGATGTGACATCATGTGCCTTCGCAAATAAGTTGTACCTAGGTGGGTGTTGGACTTCCCACGACTCAGTTTCTTTTTGCACAGGTTGCAAATGGCATCACTGTTGTCACAGGCAGACACACAAAAAAATTGCCACACTGCTGAGCTCTGCAGTGACGGCATTCTGGTGGTGGCAAAAGCATGCGTTGACTGGCGTGCTGTCTGGCTGACCCCGGGTGCCGATGCATGCTGTCTGACTGTGCCACTAGATACTTTCAACCACCTCCCTCTGCTTCCAACTCGTCTCCTCCTCCTCTCTGTCTCCTAATCTGAACTTTCCTCCTGTTCTTCTTCTCTTATAGCGGGCACCCACGTGACATCCACGGACGCATCGTCATCATCAACCGCTTCACTTGGATCTGACAACTCAACAAAGGAAGCAGCACCGGGTACAACATCATCATCAGACCGTACGTCCATGTGTGTAATGCTGCCTGACTGGGACATATCACTGTTATCTACATCCTCTGGCACTAATGTTTGTGCATCACTCATTTCTTCCAACGGATCTGTAAATAACTCTTCTGATGGATCAAGTGAAGTGGCTGTGGTGCTAGTGTTGGTGGTGGCGGCAGGCGGGCGAGTGGTAACTGGAGAGGTGCCCAGAAGCTGGGCTGGAGGAGGATGGTGTGTCTAGGTTCAGAGCGGAAGCTGTAGAAGATTGGGTGTCCTGTGTTAGCCAGTCAACCATGTCCTCAGAACTGTTCAAGTTCAGGGTACGTTGCCTCTGAAAACTAGGCATTATTCTAGGGCAAAAGGGAATCACAGCACCACGACCACGACAGCCCCTGCGGGGTGGCCTGCCTCTGCCTGTCATTTTTTTTTACGATTAGTGGTACTATGCGTGCAAGCTACTGTGACACCAGATATGAGTGTCACTGTGCACTGGCAAAAGTTGGCAGAGTAGATGCAATAGGCCTCAAACACACGCCTGTAGGCAGGCAACTGATATTCAATCGATTACAGTAAAAAAGGGGTGTTTTATTTCACTGCAAGCTACTGTGACACCAGATATGAGTGTCACTGCACACTGGCAAAAGTTGGCAGACTAGATGCAATAGGCCTCACACACACGCCTGTAGGCAGGCTACTGATATTCAATCGATTACAGAAAAAAAAGGGTGGTTTTATTTCACTGCACACTACGATTGCACTAGATATTAGTGTCACTGTGCACTGGCAAATGTTGGCAGACTATATGCAATAGGCCTCACACATGCCTTTAGGCAGGCTACTGATATTCAATCGATTACAGTAAAAAAAGGGTTGTTTTATTTCACTGCACACTACGGTGGCACTAGATATGAGTGTCACTGTGCACTGGCAAATGTTGGCAGACTAGATGCAATAGGCCTCACACACACGCCTTTAGGCAGGCTACTGATATTCAATCTATTACAGTAAAAAAAAAATGTTTTATTTCACTGCACACTACGGTGGCACTAGATATGAGTGTCACTGTGCAATGGCAAAAGTTGGCAGACTAGATGCAATAGGCCTCACACACATGACTTTAGGCAGGCTACTGATATTCAATCGATTACAGTAAAAAAAGGGTTGTTTTATTTCACTGCACACTACGGTGGCACTAGATATGAGTGTCACTGTTGACTGGCAAAAGTTGGCAGACTAGATGCAATAGGCCTCACACACGCCTTTAGGCAGGCTACTGATATTCAATCGATTACAGTAAAAAAGGGTTGTTTTATTTCACTGCACACTACGGTGACACCAGATATGATTGTCACTGTGCACTGGCAAAAGTTGGCAGACTAGATGCAATAGGCCTCACACACACGCCTTTAGGCAGGCATATGCAATTAGATTACACAGAAAAAATAATAAAATAAAATAAAAATGGCTTTTTGGGTTGCTGTCCTTGCAGCAGATATCAAAGGAGTCCTTCAGGTGTGTAGTTAAAGCTAAATACACAGCCTGGCTATCTATTTCCCTATTAAATCAACAGCAGGTAGAATATATCTCCTCTCTCAACGAATGCAGCTACAGAATGATTCTAAAATGGAGGCTGTCATACAGATTGAAGGCTCTGGAAGGGAGTGTATGCTGCTGATTGGCTGAAATGTGTCTGCTGACTGTAAGGTGCAGGGTCAAAGTTTCCTCAATGATAAAAAATAGGGAGCGGACCGAAAAGCGCATATGTTCGCCGTTCGTTGCGAAATATTAGAGTCAGAAGCGATGGGATGGAAGCTCCTGTGATTACACCATACACAAATAAATATATATTTTTTATAAGTAAAATATTTTCTTCTCTGCTGTAAGCTGTGCTATTTCCTGAATTGATGGCAGGATCAGTAAATACAAACAGAAGAGTAAAGAGACAAATGGATAACACAATGGATCCTGTGAGCATCCAAGGCAGCATATTGGAGAATCTCAGCCTTAGGTACGTGAGGAGACGGTGCTGGAAGGTGACAATCTTGATGCAGTAGAAGGTACATAACCAGGCAGTAGTCCAGGTGTTTGATAGGACTGAAACGCACACAATGGTATAGAGAAGGTATTGGTTGTATGAAAATAAATAGTTATTCCAGATCTTTATAATATTAATAATGAATAGAAAGGTTTGTGCAATGATGCTAAGTAGTACTTGGATGGTTAAGATAAGATCAGATGGACATTGATATCCTCCCATAATCCAGGATCTGATACTGACCATCAGAATAAAAGTATTGAGAGGAATGCCGCTAAAGAATGAGGGAATGGTGAGATCTAAGATACCTAAGTCCGCCTTCTGCATTTTTCTTTTGTTTCCTTTAGATGCAGAAATAAATATTAATGTTGCAAAATGACCTCCAATGCTGTGGTCTGTTTGCTCTGAGATCTTTATCTGTATATTAATATAAAACTAAGCAGTGCATTTATACAGCGTCCTGTCCGTGGCTTCTCTCATTTGTCGTGTCTGTATTTAATCTACTTTGCATGTCAGGATAGGTCTGCTGTAATCAGAGAAATCTAGGAATTTGAATGAAGCAAATTATATGATTATTCTTGTACTGCTCTAATACTTATATTCCCAATTGCTTTTACATTACATGTAAAGGCTGATAAATTGCAGAGTGCACTAATTGTGCCCATGTGAGAAGGCAGAAGTTAATATAAACAGGAGAAGGCGCGAACTTGTGAGCTTGTGAACATTTTTAGTAACAAGTGCAATTCTAGTAAAAGCGTAGGAGTTTAAATAAAAGGAGGGAAAAGGGAGGGCAGATTTATAGTGCAAAGGAGGAAAACTTTTTACAAATATATTATTTTATATTCTTTATTTTTCCCACAAAAATGTTGTAGACAATAATAATAATTATGAGTCAGTCCAGTGGCAACCTCACTCAGTGTACATCCTGTTATATGTATGCAATACTGGAACAGATGATCCAGGGTCCATACCTCTGTGACAGGTGTGAGCATGTTGCCTCTCTGTAAGCTCAAATTGGAGATCTGGAGAGGAAAATTGCAGCATTTAGTAATATTGCTCCACTGGAAAGGGAGTTGTTGCTCACTGAGCACAGATTAGCTGTGCCTAGCATGGAGGTTGGAGCTGGGGCTAGTAAAGATGTCGATGGAGGTAACTGGGTTACAGTTAGAAGGGGAATCAGGGGGAACAGGAGGGGGCAACCCAGTTCTGAGTTGGCAAACACCAACAGATTTGCCAGATTGAGTGAAACTGTTGGGGATGTCCATTCAGGAATGGCAATGCCAGATAGACCTGGGAGAACAGCTCTACTGGTGAGAGGGAGGGCAGAATAGGCAGAGCAACAGACAGGTTTTGGTTGTAGGTGGCTCTATTATTAGGAAGGTAGACAGGGTGATTTGTCACCTAGATTCCAGCAATCGAACAGTTTGCTGTATCCCGGTTGCTCGGGTTCGTCATGTTGTGGATCGGGTAGACAAATTATTCGGAGGGGCTGGAAATGAACCGGCGGTCTTGGTACATATTGGTACCAATGACAAAGTTAGTGGAAGATGGAGTGTCCTAAAGAATGATTTTAGAGAACTAGGTAATAAGCTGAAGGCAAGGACCTCCAAGGTAGTATTTTCTGAGATACTACCAGTGCCACGTGCTAGCCCAGGGAGGCAGAAGGAGCTTAAGGAGGTTAATGCATGGCTAAAAATATGGTGCACTAAGGATGGGGTTTGGGTTTTTAAAGCACTGGGCTGACATCTGATTTCGGTACAAGCTCTACAGCAGGGATGGATTGCACCTTAATGATGAGGGAGATTTTGTGCTAGGGGATATGATGGTAGAAAGGCTGGAGGAGTTTTTAAACTAGTAGGTGGGGGGAGGGACTAGATATAGATAATGGGGTAGAAAGTGTTGAGGGTATAAGGTATGAATTAACAACTCATAGGGGAGGAGATGGGGTAGTATAGTCAATAGGGAGGTAGTGCTAAGTAACTCAAGTACATTGGCAAGCACTTCAGAACTACAGACTCATAACATAAGGTGTATGCTTGCTAATGCCAGAAGCTTGTCAGGAAAAATGGGAAAGTTAGAATTATTAGCAATTAATGAAAAATGGGATTTAACAGGCATTACCAAAACATGGTGGGATGAATCTCATGACTGTGCTGTTAATCTGGATGGTTATAACCTATTGAGGAAAGATAGAGGCAATGGTAAAAGAGGAGGAGGGATTTGTCTGTATGTTAAGCCTGAATTTAAGCCTATAGTCAAAGAAGATATTTATGGTGGACCTAGTGATAAAGTTGAATGTTTGTGGGTAGAGTAAAATAGTGGAGCAGCAAATTCCAAAAGAATATTAGTAGGAGTATGCTATAAATGCCCAAATATAGCTGAACGTGAGGAAATACAATTATTGTTGCAGATTGAAAATGCAGCTAAGCATAGGCAAGTTCTAATAATGGGAGATTTTAATTACCCTGAAATAAACTGGATAAATGAGACCAGCAGTTCAGCTAAGGGGAGCAGGTTCTTGAGTACACTCAGTGATCATTATCTGGCCCAGGTTATACAAGAGCCTACTAGAAATGACGCTATCTTAGATTTAATCATCACAAATAATATTGATATAGTATCAAATGTTGGAAATGGTCAACCTTTGGGAAACAGTGATCACAACACAGTCTCATTTGAGATTTAATTAAAAAAACTAAATTTTAAGGGGCCAACAAAAACTCTTAATTTTGAAAGGGCAGATTTTAATGTTCTAAGGGCAGCAATACAAAGTATAGACTGGGACAGAGAACTGATAGGTAAATATACTGAACATAAATGGACAACATTTAAATCCTTACTAAATATACATACACATCAGCATAAACCATGTGGGAATAAAAGTGAAAGGAGTAAATTCCATCCATTGTGGCTTAACAATGATTTAAAGATCCAGATAAGGAGTAAAAAGAAGGCATTTAAACTATACAAACAAGAGGGGAAAGAGACTGCTTTACGGGAGTACAAGGAAATCAACTAGGCTTGCAAAAGGGCTATTAGTCTGGCTAAAATAGAAAATGAAAAATTAATTGCAAAAGAGAGTAAGACTAACCCTAAAATATTTTTTAAGTATATTAATGGGAGGAAGGCGAGTAAGGAATCTATAGGAACATTACAATGTGACACAGGCCATCTGAAAATTATTGAACCGGGAAAGGCAAATGAGCTAAATAGGTTATTTTCTTCGGTATAAACAAGGGAGGTACCAGTGTGTGGGACATTGCAACATAATGGGGCTACACTACCTTTGCCAAATAATTGGTTAACACAGAAAGTTATCCAAAAGAGGTTGGAAAAAATAAATGTTAATAAAGCCCCGGGTCCTGATGGAATACATCCACGGGTACTGAGGGAACTGGGTTCTGTAATAGCCAAACCATTATATTTAATTTTTCAAGATTCATTCAACACAGGGTCTCTACCAGATGACTAAAGAAAAGCAGAAGTGATACCTATATTTAAAATGGAAGCAAGAGCAACTCCGGGGAATTATAGACCAGTGAGCCTCACTTCGGAAGCTTTTAGAAGGGTTAATAAGGGATAATATACAAGAATATATCTATTTGAACAGGATTATAAGTAGGAGTCAACATGGATTTATGAGGGATAGGTCATGTCAAACAAATCTGATTAGTTTCTATGAGAAGGTTAGTAAGAACCTGTATAAAGGCAACTCAATGGATGTAGTCTTTTTTGATGTTGCAAAGGCTTTTGATACAGTGCCACATGGGAGACTATTGTGCAAACTAAGAGACACAGGAATTGCAGAAAATATCTGCTCATGGATTGAGAGATGGCTAAAAGACAGGAAGCAAAGGGTTGTTTTAAATGGAACATACTCTGAATGGACTAATGTGGTAAGTGGGGTTCCTCAGGGTTCAGTATTAGGTCCTCTCCTTTTTAACATATTTATTAATGACTTAGAGGTGTGATTGGAATGGGTGTCTCCATTTTCCGTGATGACACAAAGTTATGCAAGGTAATTAAATCAGATAATGATGTGCTTTCCCTCCAAAGGGATTTACATAAAATTGAGGAATGGACATCTAAATGGCAGATGAGATTTAATACGAATAAATGTAAAGTTATGCATCTGGGAAGGAAAAATAGTCATGCGATTTATAATCTTAATGGAGCAAATCTAGGTGTATCAGATACTGAAAGGGATTTAGGAGCGCTTGTGGACAACCGTCTAGGTAGCAGTGCTCAAAGCCAAGCAGCAGCTGTAAAGGCAAATAAAATTGGCATGTATTAAGAAGGGTATAGAAGCTAGGGAAGCAAATATTATTTTGCCACTATACAAATCTTTAGTACGCCCTCATTTGGAATATGGAGTACAATTTTGGGCACCACTTCCTAAAAAGGACATTTTAGAACTGGAAAAGGTACAGAGGAGGGCAACAAAACTAATAAGGAGAATGGAGGGGCTAAGTTATGAAGAAAGACTAACCAAATGAAACTTATTTTCGATAGAAAAAAGACGTCTAAGTGGAGATATGATTACCTTTTATAAATACATCCAGGGTCAGTATCAAGATTTGTCAAGGGAGCTTTTTGTGCCAAGAGGTTTTCAACTGACAAGAGGACATGACTTGAGGTTAGAAGTAAAAAGATTCCACCTTAAAGAAAGAAAAGGATTCTTCACAGTAAGGGTGGTTAATCTGTGGAATTCTCTACCAGAGGAGGTGGTGACAGCGGATTTGATAGATTACTTTAAAAGTGGACTGGATTTATTTCTAATTAAAAAGAGAATTCTGGGTTATCATGGATAATTAGAGAGAGAGTATTGATCCAGGGAGAAATCTGATTGCCAGTATCTGGGGTCAGGAAGGAATTGTATTTATTTTTCCTTTGAGGCTGTTAGCTAAGTCTCACTTGGGTTTTTTTCCTGTTTGCCTTCCTCTGGATTAATTAATAATTAAAAATGAAATAAAAATAATAATTTAATCCACAAATTGCAGATCAGAGGAGATCTTAACAGGTTGAACTGGATGGACTGAAAGTCTTTTTTCAACCTTAATTACTATGTAACTATGTAACTATAATATGTGTGTGTTTTGTCCATTGGGAGATTGTCTCTGAAACATTTAGGTACACTGTTTTAAGGTTTTGAGATATTGTTTGCTTTAAATCTGAATAGAGATAAATACCCACATGCTTGATATACATCAGCAATTTATATGAGAAATTTGATCTCAATGTTTCGCTAACCTTCTCTTGTATATTTACTTGCATTGCTTCAGACTTGGCAATGTTAAGGTTATTGTTTGATACCCTTGGCTATTTACAGAGGGGGATAGGGCCACCTATAATGCTTTAATGGCTTTAGGACCAAATTCACCTAAACCAAATTTGGATAGAACCTGGTCCATGTAGCCCCCATCTGACCCTGTCGAAAGCCTTTTTGGCATCTAGAGAAAGAACGATTGAGGGAACTTTGTTGTTCTTAGTTGTTCTCTAGCTCCTTCTTTTGATCAATGCTTAAGGGTTATGAATTGTTTCATTCAAGTGCCAGGAGATTTCGGTATTCCAGTTGGTAGTTAAAAAAATGGAGTGTCCAGCTAGAGCTTTGCAGTATTTGGGGATTTTGATAGATTCAGCAACATTTCAATCTTCATTACCAATATCAAAGTTTATTGGCTTACTTGGCGTGATTAAAAAGGTGATAGTGCCAAAAAAGGTTACGCTTCATGAACTCCAATCATTGTTCGGTAAGATGCCTTTGGGTAGAATATTTGGGAGACGATTGTCTCTAGCTACTATTGGGGTTAAAAAAACCTAATCACTTTATTGGGATCAGCAAAGGTATGAAGGAAGATTTACTCATATGGCAAACATTTTTGGCGCGCAATAATCAATTTTTATGACGGATAGGGTGAATTCAAATTATATCAATCTTTTTACTGATGCTGGAGGAAGTGTGGGTTTTGGACCTTATTTCAATGGACAATGGTGTGCAGAGCAGTCCCCCAAAAAATGTGTAGGTTCAAACATTTTTAAAAATATGACTTTTTAGAGCTTTTTCCAATAGTGTTGCATTATATATTTGGGGAGACTTATTGAAGGATTAGCATGTTGTTTTTATTCGTGACAACATAGCTGCAGTTATTGCTATCAATAAATTAACATCTTCTTCACTACCAGTAGTACATCTTCTTAGACAATTAGTGTTAACATGTTTACGAAAAAATATTTTTTTCAGGGCAATTTATTTCGCCGGTAATAGTAATATTATCTTGGATGCTTTATCCAGAAGGCAGTGGTAAATGGCCTACTAATTTTCCTGAGCAATTGAGGAAGTTAAGAGATGGTTAAATAATTGAATATTCTTAAAGGCAGAATTGAATCCAAATTAGTCATATGACCAAGAAGAAGGTTTATTATAATTCATATCGAGGCAGTTGAAAATAAATGTTTACTGGCTATGCTTAGCAGTGTGGCAAGTCATAGATTATAGCGGAAGTTAAGTTGCCTAAGCCTAGGTTGTGTGGCAGATTATACTAGCATTATATGGAAAAACCAAGGTCCCTCACCCACCCCCACCCCTTCTGTTCATAAGGGAGAATAATTAATGGTGATTATATTGTAGTTGGGAGTTAATAGTTATTCCTAAAGTGATTTTATATATGTTCACATGTTCGGCTCCACGAAAGGCATGGATAGTAGGTCATTCCTACATGGCTGCAGCAGTAAAGGAAATGGGCTTCAGTTAGAATTAGACAAAAATGATCTTGAAATTAGATGGTTGGGTAAAAGAGGCTTTAAGTGGGAAGGAGTCTTACGAGAGGTGGTTCAATATACTAGAATGCCCCCCCCCCCCCCACACACACACACACAGATTTTTTAATTATACCTGCAGGTGGAAATGAGTTAGGAATGATGCTGTGAAAAGATTTAAATCAAAGTATGAAAAGGGATTTGGATAGATTATTGCTATTATACTCCAATATGATTTTAGTCGGGTCAGAAATCGCCCGGCGCTTAAAATGGTGCAGTATAATTAGGTATGGTATAATGATGAAGTGTAGAAAGAAGGTAAACAAGACAATGGCTTCATCATAAAAAAAAGATGGGTGGATTCCCTGTGAGACACAAAGACTTGGAACATCCTTATGCAGTTCATTTGTAATTGAAGGATGGTGGTCATCTAAACCATTATGTGCTAAGTCTCTTTAATTTCACTCTGGCTGAGGGCCTCTCAATGGCAATGACTCCTATTGACAAAAAAGGAAAAATACACCACAGTAGAGGTGTGATTCTAATTGTTTTTACTGTATGTGGAGCACCAGGTTGGGGTGTGCTGCCATTAATAAGGGACATAGCACCATGTTAGGGGCGTGCTGCTGTTTATGAGTAAAAGAGCACCAGGTTAGGGGTGTGCTGCCATTTTAATTGTTAATTGTTTTAATAAGTAGCAGAGCACAATTTTAGGGGCGTGCTGTTTGTTAATAAGTAAGATGCACCATTTTAATAGCATTGTTGATGTTTTTTTAACAAGTGACAGAGCACCATTATAGGGGCATGCTGCAGTTTAACATTTAGCAGAGCACCAGGTTGGGGAGTGTTTCTGTTTTAGTTTTATATATACAAAATGTGTTTGGTCTTTTGCGTTAAGCCTTTTAGTGGCTTTTGGCCGAGCGCACGATGGTAGCGCAGTGATGGCGGGTTGCTAGCCCACAGGGTTTTGAGCAGCAGGACTCTTGGGCTGCTGGGTTCCAGTTTCAGTGGTGGGTGGGCAAGCACCTATATATATTAATTTGCATTATTTGAATGCTTAATAAATGGAGCTGTAGTCCTTTTTAAAACGCGAACTATGTCTGTTTTCATTATAGTATTTATTTATGAATTTATTAAGAGGGAGCCCATATTGCAATGCAAAGGTCAAGGAACCCAGTAATATGGATTTATTTATAATGTGTCTAAAAGATCATATTGTAAACATTATAAAAGTATTGAAAAGTTAGTTACAAAAGAGATTAAGACTAACCTCAAACAATGTTTTAAATATATTAATGGGAAGAAGGAGGGGAAGGAAGCTATAGGAACATTACAATGTGACACAGTCTGATAATTAGTGACCAAGAAAAGGCAGATGAGCTAAATAGGTTCTTTCCTTCAGTATACACAAGGGAGGTACCAGAGGTTGGGCCACTGCAACATTATGGGGCTACACTACCTTCCACAAATAACTGGTTAACGTAGGAAGACATCAAAAAGAGGTTAGAAAAAATAAATGTTAATAAAGCCCCGGGTCCTGATGGAATAGTTACATAGTAATTATGGTTAAAAAAAGATTTTCAGTCCATCAAGTTTAACCTTTACAATCTCCTCTGATCTGCAATATGCAGATTAGTTATATAATTAATTAGTTGTCAATTAATCATTAATCAACTCTTTAATTATTTATTTATTTATTTTTTTATTATTAATTAATCCAGATGAAGGCAAACAGAAAAAAAACAAGTGAAATTTAGCCAATCATCTCAAAGGAAAAAAAATGAATTCCTTCCTGACCCCAGATACAGGAGATCGGATTTCTCCCTGAAACAATACTCTCTCTAATTATCCAGGATAACCCTGAATTCCCTTTTTAATTAGAAATAAATCCAGTTCCCTTTTAAAGTTATCTATTGAATAAGCTGTCACCACCTCCTCTGGTAAAGAATTCTTCAGATTAACCACCCTTACTGTGAAGAACCCTTTTCTTTCTTTAAGATTGAATCTTTTTACTTCTAACCTCAAGGGATTTCCTCTTGTCTTGGAATTATAGACCAGTGAGCCTCACTTCTGTAGTTGGAAAGCTTTCAGAAGGGTTAATAAGGGATAATATACAGGAATATGTCTATTCAAACAGGATTATAAGTAGGAGCCAACATGGATTTATGAAAGATAGTGCATGTCAATCAAACCTATTTAGTTTCTATGAGGAGGTTAGTAGGAATTTGGATCAAGGCAACTCAGTGGATGTAGTCTATTTGGATTTTGCAAAGGCTTTTGATACAGTGCCACATGGGAGACTATTAAGCAAACTAAGGGATACAGGAATTGTCATAAATATTGGCTTATGGATTGATAGCTGGCTAAAAGAGAGGAAGCAAAGGGTTGTGGTAAATGGAACATACTCGGATTGGACTAATGTGGTAAGTGGGGTTCCTCAGGGTTCAGTATTATGTCCCTCCATTTCAACAATTTTTTTAATGACTTGGAAGTGGGATTGGAGTGTGGTGTCTCCATTTTTTGCAGATGACACAAAGTTGTGCAAGGTAATTAAATCAGAAAATAATGTACTTTCCCTCCAAAGGAATTTACATAAAATTGAGGAATGGGCATCTAAATGGCAGATGAGATTTAATACAAATAATTGTAAAGTTATGCAGCTGGGAAGGAAAATAGCCATGCAATTTATAAACTTAATAGAGCAAATCTAGGGGTATCAGATATTGAAATGGATTTGGGAGTACTTGTGGACAACCACCTATGTAACAGTGCTCAATGCCAAGCAGCATCTGCAAAGGCAAGTACAATATTAGCATGTATTAAGAAGGGTATAGAAGCAAGGGAAGCAAATATATATCTTCCACTATACAAATCCCTAGGATGCCCTCATTTGGAATGTGGAGTACAATTTTGGGCACCCCTAAATAAAAAGGAAATTTTAGAGCTGGAAAAAGAACAGAGAAGTGCCACAAAGCTAATAAAGGGAATGGAGGGGCTAAGTTATATAAAAAGACTAACCAAATTAAACGTATTGACTCTAGAAGTCTAAGAGGGGATATGATTACTTTATATAAATATATCCAGGGAATATATCCAGGGTCAATACAAGGCTTTTTCAAGGGAACTTTTTGTGCCTAGAGGTTTTCAACTGACAAGGGGACATCCTTTGAGATTGGAAGTAAAACGATTTCACCCTAAGGAAAGAAAAGGGTTCTTCACAGTGTTGGTGGTTAATCTGTGGAATTTTCTACCGAAGGAGGTGGTGACAGTGGATTCAATAGATAACTTTAAAAAGGGATTGGATATATTTTTTAAATAAAAAGGGCTTTAAAGGCTATCCTGGATAAATAGAGTGAGTTTTGATCCAGGGATGAATCCGATCGCCAGTATCTGGGGTCAGGAAGGAATTTTATATTTTTTTCCCTGTTGAAACAATTGGCAAAGTTTGACTGTTTTTTTTGTTTTTGTTTTTTTTCTGTTTGCCTTCTTTTGGATCAATTAATTAAATCTGCATATTGCAGATCAGATGAGATCTACAAAGGTTGAACTTGATGGACTAAATTATTTTTTCAACCTAAATTACTATTAACTATATATATACTTAGGTCCCCTCTAGCATGGGTGTAGAAAGTGGGAGGATGGGGGGGGGGGGGGGGAAACAAATCCCCATAGCTTTATCTATGTTTGTATGTATTTATGTATGAGCTATTTTACAGAATGTGTATACAATGAGCTGTATCCTCCCCAGAATTATTCTGGCTCCTACACCCCTGCCATCTAGTACTATATGTAGGAGTTCCCTTGTGGTCCAGTGGTTAGGAATTCAGTGCTTTCATCATTGCAACCTGGCTTTGATTCCAGTAAGGGAACCACTCTGAAGCCATGCAGAATTGGGCCTGGTCAGTACTTAAATGGGAGACTACCTAGTAATACTATGCTGTGGACCACTGGAGAAGGAACTCACAACCCACTCCAGTATCTGTACCCTGAAACAAAGTGGATCAGCATTACCATGGGCATAAAGATACATGAGGTCACTGAGAGTAAGAAACGACTGAACAATGCAGAAAAAGTACTATATATATGTACATATATTCAGCCAGGGTCTCCTATAATCATATTCATGTATAAATATTCAGAGAGGGTCACCTTTAATCATTATAGTAATACAGTATGTAAATATTTAGTCTGTGTCTCATACAAATAAACACATATTCAGCCAAAGTCTACAATAGACATATATGGGACATAAGCCAGTGTCATGCAATTGGCATATGACAAAAGTATTACAATGTTAGGATATGTTTGTATTGGGTTCAATGATCAATTAATAGACAAGAATATGCTTTATGCAGAGCAGCATTTATTTAAACAATAGCAAAATCACAAATAACAACTGGATGCTTCTGAACTTGTGAAAAACATGCATTGTTAGATAGATCACAATAAAATTAGTGATAGGTTTATTTATAACCTTTTATAATGATTGGATAACAATTAGTTTTACACTCTACATTCTGTTACATTAATATAGAAATCAACAAGAAGTGTACAAAATCTGAATAAACTTTGATAAACAATCAAATGCTGATTCCCTAGACGATATTGTTATTAATATTCACTGATATAATGTGTTACTCTATGAATACATTAAATAGCACAATCAGGTATAAAAATCTATGTGGAAGCTAGAATGTAGAAATATACACTAAAGCAATATAAAGCTACTTAGCTTATAATATAGTTTATGGCAAACAAAAAACCTTTTGTATATAGGTATTAGTGTATGTAATTTGATTTAACTTAATTTATCAAAGCAATCAGTCTGTTTTTTATAGAATGAGTCCAAGTAGAAAACAATAATTGACTGGGGTTCATATCCAGACACACATGTTCATACCCAGATCCCCAAATACCTTTGTCAGGTTTTACCCACCTTATCAATTGTAGCAAAGAGATTGTATAAGGAATATTTCAATTCTATTATACCATTTAATAACAGAAACTTGCAGTTATACTTTACCCAGAATTGTTAGCAAGGAGCCCCTTGTCTCAATACTACTGCTTCTTAAGTTGGTTAGAAGTTCTCCATTTTTATCTTCTTTTAAGTAAGAATTGTTTTTTTCTCAAGGCCTTTAAAGTTATCCGGCCCTGGTTCATGGCCCGCTTAAACATTTAATAGGCTTAGACCTTATTTGTGTGTAACGCTTCATGTGGAAAATGAGCACACAATAAGGTATGCATGTGTTTACATTGATAACAACAAAATCAACACACAGTCATATAAAGTAGACAAGATATATGGTCTTTTTTAACTACTAATGTCACAAAACCAAGGACCATTATAATATAAATATTCAACTTCAATTATCAATTAGTATATTAATACATACATAATATAATCATATGAATTTATACATATTCAGCCATGTTCATCTATAATTATAGGCACATACATATTTAATCAGGGTCATCTATAATCATAATTCCTCCAGGGTCTCCTATAAATAAGTTCTAAATATATATTCAGCCAGGGCTCTCTAAGATCGAATACATTTACATATATTCACTCAGTCAACCATAATTATATATAAACACATATCAATTTAATCAGCTTCACCTATAAGAATACAAATGTATGTGAATGCATATTCAGTTAGGGTCAGCAATAATTCTAATACAAATATTTAAATATTTAACCAGGATCAACTACAATTAAACAAATGTACATATATTCAGCAAGAGTTACTTAGGTATAGTCCTACACATTCTTATTATAGCCCTGCACAATATAATGAATATTGCTCTACATAATAAAATGTAATATACAAACTATGTATTTGTGGTTATTTATGGCCTATATCGTCCTAAGCAGAACTAATGTGACCATACAGTATATACATTATCCCTAGCTCTGGCCGCTGAGCTAGTGTGACTAAACCTCCTTTATAAGGATCACTTAATATTTTCTATATGGTCTTTTGAACAAAATAACTTGAGAATTTGGCAAAATGTTGCAGATAGTAAAATTAATACTCGGTATACACATATGCTATTATTATTTTCGTGCAGACTTCCCATTGTTCAAGTAGAAACTTTTTGTGTTTTCAAAATCTCCTCCAACCTCAGGAAGTAGGTCACCCAAACTAAAATGGCGGATTTTCCTGCAGCATAATTACTTATACAAGTAATAAATCAGAATTTGTGTTATTTGCTTTTTACATTTTATGAACACGTTGCTTATTTTCAAGTGTAGTTCTTCAAAAGGAACTATTTAAAATTATTGACCACAGTTGTTAATATTCCAATATACATTAAAATGGATATTGAAATTTTATTTGAATATTTTCTATAATTTCTTAAATTCATAATGAGGCAAGATGGAAAGGACTATAATTAATTTAAAAGAAATGTTAAATATTTTTTTGTAAAATCAACAATCTTTTCTGGGCTATAAATGCCCACAATTCTGCTACTAGTCATTGTAGGAACATATTAGGACGTTCCCATCCAATACATGCTAATTATTAATTTACTTGTGAAGTTTCTCTTCTGCAAAGACATCTGAAGACCCCACAGGATTGTTTAAGGTTCTTGTTCCCAAAAATCAGTGTAAGAGCCTGGAGGGGATAAAACAAATTTAAATAAACTTTGCAAACAAAGAAAACAGGGGTATTATCATTATTATTGGTATTATTATGGGCTAATGTTAAACCCAGACGGGCAATGTAAAAGGCTATTTGCAGTGTTAGCAGTAGGGTCATGGTTATAGCTGCATGAACATGAGCTTTAAGGTGAGAGAAGCTAATGGTGAATGATCCTCGGTGCAGTCTCAGGACGTGTAGGATGAGGGAGGTGATGGTCGATCCCAGTGATATTATAATCAGAAGCAATGGGATGGAAGCTCCCAAGTTTAATCCATACAAATATATATATCTAATATTCTTAAAATAATTCTTTTCTTTTCTGCTGGAAGCTGTGTTATTTGCTGAATTGATGACATCATCAGTAATTGCCATCATAAGAGTAATCACACAAATGGATAACACAATGGATCCTAAGAGCAGCCAGGGCAGCAAATTGGTGAATCTGACCCTTAGGTACATGAGGAGACGGTGCTGGAAGGTGACAATCTTGATGCAGTAGAAGGTACATAACCAGGCAGTGATCCAGGTGCTCGATATGACTAAAACACATAACATGGCAAAGAGAATGTATTGGTTGTATGAAAGTAAAAAAATATTCCAGATTGTTATTATATTATAACTGAATAGCAAGGTTTGTGCAATGATGTTAAGTAGTCCTTGGACAGTTAAGATGAGATCAGGTGGACTTTGATATCCTCCCATAATCCAGGATCTGATACTGACCATCAGAATAAAAGCATTGAGAGGAACGCCGCTAAAGAATGAGGGAATGGTGACAGCTAAGACACCTAAGTCGGCCTTCTGCATTTTCTTTTTTTCCTTTACTTAAAAACTATAATTTTTGAAGAATGACCTCTAATGCTGTGCTCTATTTACTCTGTACTCTTTGTCTATAAATATAATACTAAGCAGCGCCCTTATAAAGCTTCCTCGCATTACTTCTCTCATCTGTCATGTGTCTGCATGTAACCTACTTTGCATACCAGGATC
Organism: Discoglossus pictus; assembly: GCA_027410445.1. NCBI lineage: Eukaryota > Metazoa > Chordata > Amphibia > Anura > Alytidae > Discoglossus > Discoglossus pictus. Next base: position 1,700,641 of record JAPZIH010000013.1, on the reverse strand, counting down.
ATTTTGCTGTAATCAGAGTATTTTGTGAATTTGAATGACATAAATTATGTGGATATGTTTGTTCTTCTCTAATCCTTATATTTCCAAGTAAGTGATGCCATAGCACGGACTGCTCTGTCAGGTCACACGAGTCTCTTCCATGGCTGTCAGTTGTCTGATTACAATATAGACAAAAAGATAAAACCATTTTGTAGCTGGTACTGGCGCTGCCATCATTATGACAATACTTGTTTTTTTTCTGCAAAACTTAACTTTAACTTATACATTGCTAAAAATAATTATTGCCAAAAATGAAATATATATGATGCACGTTAAAGAAGGAACACCCCAGATATGTTCCTGATAATACCCATAAGCGATTATTTGGAGGGGTGTGTTTGTAATAAATCATTTATCCTCCCTGTGTATAGTTAGGGATATCTAACCTCATATTTTATTTACTCCAAAAGAGCCTCTTTTTAAAAACAAATGTAAGTTTTGCTTTTTGTTCCACTCTTAGCCTCTCATAACACTGTGCTAAATCATACAGAAAGCTTCAGAGATGGATAACAAGTGGATAGACAATGGGTCATCATTTAGTCGTTCAATCATGTTCAACTCTCCGTGACCATCTGGAGCATAGCATGCCAGTCACTTCCTCTCTGAGTTTCATCAAGCTCATATTCATTGCTTCAATTACCTCATCTATCCATCTTATCCTCTGCTGCTCCCGACATCAGATTTTTCTCTAGGTAATCCTGTCATTTGAAGATATGGTCAAAATATTTGAGCATAAACCTCATGATCATAACTTCCAGTGAACTGTTTGGCTTTATTTCCTGTAGTATTGATTGATTGGATCTTCTAAGCAGGTTTCTCCGGCACAAGCTGTCAATTCTATAGTGCCTACTCTTCTTTATGGTCTAGCTCTCACATCCATATATCAGTACTGGGAATACCATAGTTTTGACTATGCAGACCTTTGGTTACAATATAAATAGCTTGACTAGACTTGTCATTGGTTTTCTCCCTAGAAGGAAACATCTTTCCATTTCATGACTGCAATCACCATCGGAAGAGATCTTGGAGCCCAGGAAAATAAAATCTGTCACTGCCTCCCCTTCCCCATCTATTTGCCAGTAACTGAGATTGTTGTTTGGCATTATACATATATTTGTTTTTCGAATGTTGATTAGCAGGCCAGCTATTGCACTCTCTTCTTTACTCTCATCAGTAGGCCTTTTAGTTCCTCCTCACTTTCAGCCATCAGCATGGTATCCTCAGTGTATCTGAGGTTCTTGATATTTGTTCCTGATGACAATAAAGTGACAATATACAACCTTGTTGTACTTCCTTCCCAATTTTGTACCACTCAGCTGTTCCATGTTTGATTTTGGCTGTGGCTTCTTGGTCCACATACAGATTCCTCAGAAAGCAGATGAGATGAACTCACCACATTTTGTTGTATTCCACACAGTCAAAGGCTTTAGAAGAGTCTATGAAGCAGAGATAAATGTTTTTCTCTGGGACTCTCTCACTTTCTCTATTACTCAGTGGACATTGGCAATTTTATCTCTTCTGCCTCTTCCTCTGCGGATCCTGGATTGCACATCTAGTAGTTTTGGTCCATGTATTGTTAGAATCGAGCTTACATGATCCTAAGCATTACTTTGTTTGCATTTTAAATTAGTGCAATTATTCAATAACTGGATCTTCGTCAATTTACATCACTCATTATAGATTGCTCCTTGTCTCTTCTTGCTATCCTCTGGCATTCTGCATTCAGTTGGACAAACCATTTTCCTATCTCCTCTACATTTTCTTTTCTTCTTTCCTGGACTGCTTTCAAAGGTTCATCAGACAGTCACTTTGCCTTTGTAGTTTTCTTTAGGGGGGTGGGTGTATTCTTATTTTCTTCTATTTTTTGGACAAATCACACATTTCTGTTCAAAGCTCTTTAAGCATTCTATCTACCATGCCCAGTCCCTAAAATCAATTCTTTAGCTCCACTGAATATATTCTTGGTCTGCTGATTTTCCCTCTTTTCCTCATCTACTTCTGAACTTTGCAATAAGAAGATAATGATCTGATCCAAGTCTTGCTTTTGATGACCGTATAAAGTAGAACTCTTCCATCTTTCACTACAAAGTATATAGATAAACTGATTTCTATAATGTCCATCTGGTGATGTCCATGTGTAGAGTCATCTGTGAGGCTGTTGGAAGAGGGTTTTTACTTTGACCAGAGAATTATTTTGACTAAGTTATATTAATCTCTAACCTGCTTCAGTTTGTACTCCAAGGTCAAACTTACCAGTTATTCCATGTATCTTTTGGTTCCTTACTTTAGCTTCAAATCCCACATGATGGGAGTAATGTCTTTTCTTGGTGTTATATTTAGTAGCTGGTGAATATCCTTATAGAATTTGACAACCTCCATCTCTTCAGCATCCATGCTTGGCACATAGACTTGGATCACTGTGATGTTATAAACTTTGCCTTGAATTTTAATTGAAAACATTATGTCATTTATTGAGTTGTTACTGAGTACTGCTTTGGTCACTGCTTTGATTATAAGAGCTACTTCCTTTCTTCTGTGGGATTCTTGACCACAGTAGAAGATCTGGTGGTTGTCTGATATAAAAAGCATCATTCTAGGTAATTAGAGTCCACTAATTCCCAGGATATCAATGTTTAACCTTGTCATCTCATGTTTGACCATGTCCAGTTTGCTTTATAGGTCAGAGTTCTCACATTCCATGTTCATATGCTGAATTGTTATTTGCAGTAACAGACTTTCCTTTTCCCTCCAGACATATCCACAACTGAGCATTCTCTTGAATTTGTCCAAACCACTTCATTAGATCTGGTGATTGTCATACTCACCCTCTGCTCTTCTCAGTAATGTGGTAGTGACCTTCTTGTCTGAGGGGCTCATCACTGACATATTTTTATGTCTCTGATTGTGCTTATCCATTTGGTTATCTTGCCAAAGATACTGAAGTGGGTTGCCAGTTCTTTCTGTAGTTGACTGATATTTGTCTGACCCCTTTGGATTTTTGGTATGCTCATCTTGGGTGACCTTAGTTGGTATAGCTCATAGCTACATTGAAGTACCCAAGCCCCTTCACCATGTCACAGTACCAATTTAGAAGGCATAGACTGTGCACTACAAAAATGTATGTAAAAAAGGTTAGAAAAACTGTAAGGAGGAACCCTTCCACCTACTGCTATATTTCCATCAAGAGAGCGTTGACTAAGCCCAGTAAGAGATTATACCCATGAAGAGTTGGTTTTCTTACAAACTATCAATGTTTTATTACAATAAAATATCAACATTTAGCAAACAAAATGGAATTTGTTTATACCAATTGTTATTATGTAACAAAAGCCAATCAATTGACACTTAATTTTACTAGGCATATTGTAACTGAATAATGACAGTGAAACATCCATATAGTTACATAGTTATATAGTTACATAGGAATTCATGTTGAAAAAAGACTTTCATTTCATCAAGTTCAACCTGTTAAGATCTCCTCTGATCTTCAATATGTGGATTAGTTGTTAATTAATTAGTTGTTAAATAATTATTAATAGTGTAGTATTTGAGGATGTATAAAGAGTTAGTCCATCAAGTTCAACCTTTTTAGATCTCTATTAATCTTTTTAATATGTGGACTATTTATTATTAATTGTAAATTAATCCAGAGGAAGGCAAACAGAAAAACTTTGAAACTTTGACAACATTGAAACTTTGCCAATTGTCTCATAAGGGAAAAAAAGCTAAATTCCTTCCTGACCCCAGAAACTGGCGATCAAATTTCTCCCTGGATCAATATTTCTTTGCTAGTTATCTAGGATAACCTTGAATGCCCTCTTTATTCAAAAATATATCTAACCCCTTTTTTAAGTTATCTATCGAATTCGCTGTCACCACCTCCTTTGGTAGAGTATTCCACAGTTTAACCACCCTAACTGTGAAGACCCCTTTTCTTTATTTAAGGTGAAATCTTTTTTCCTCTAACCTCAAAGGATGTCCTCTTGTCAGTTGAAAATCTCTTGCTACAAAAAGTTCACTTGGCAAAGCCTTATATTGAACCTGGATGTATTTAAATAAGGTAATCATATCCCCTCGTAGACGCCTTTTTTCTAGCGAAAATAAGTTTAATTTGGTTAGTCTTTCTTCATAACATAGCCCATCCATTCACCTTATTAGTTTTGTTGCCCTTCTCTGTACTTTTTCCAGCTATAAAATGTCCTTTTTATGAAGTGATGCCAAAAATTGTACTCCATAATCCAAATGAGGGCGTACTGGGGATTTATAAAGTGGTAGAATTATATTTGCTTCCCTTGCTTCTATACCCTTCTTAATAGATGCTAATATTTTAATTGCCTTTGCAGCTGCTGCTTGGCATTGAGCACTGTTACCTAGGCGGTTGTCCACAAGCACTCCCAAATCCCTTTCAGTATCTGATACCCCTAGATTTGCTCCATTAAGATTATAAATTTCATGGCTATTTTTCCTTCCTAAATGCATAACCTTACATTTATTTGTATTAAATCTCATCTGCCCTTTAGCCGCCCATTTCTGTAATTTATGCAAATCCCTTTGTAGGGAAAGTACATCATTATCTGATTTAATTACCTTGCACAACTTTGTGTCATCAGCGAAAATGGAGACACTACTTTCGAGTCCTACTTCTATGTCATTAATAAATATGTTAAAAAGGAGAGGACCTAATACTGAATCTTGAGGAACCCTACTTACCACATTAGTCCAATAGGAGTGTGTTCCATTTACAACAACCCTTTGCTTCCTGTCTTTTACCCAGCTCTCGAATCATGAACAGATATTTACTGCAATTCCTGTATCCCTTAGTTTGCTCAATAGTCTTCATTGTGGCACTGTATCAAAAGCCTTTGAAAAATCCAAAAAGACTACATCCACTGAGTTGCCCGGATCCAAGTTCCTACTAACCTCCTCATAGAAACTAATTAGATTGGTCTGACATGACCTATACTTCATAAATTCGTGTTGACTGCTACCTATGATCTTGTTCAAATAGACATATTCTTGTTTTCTGTCCCCTATTAACCCTTCTAAAAGCTTCCCGACTACAGATGTGAGGCTCACTGGTCTATAATTCCCCGGATTTGCTCCTGCTCCCTTCTTAAATATGAGTACCACCTCTGCTTTTCTCCAGCCATCCGGTAGAGACCCTGTAGTGAGTGAGTCTTGAAAGATTAGATATAATGGTTTGGCTATTACAGAACCAGCTCCATCAGTACCCTTGGATGTATTCCTTCAGTACCTGGGCCTTTATTAACATTTATTTTCTCCAATCTCTTTTGGATTTATTCCTGATTAACCAATTATTTAGTGATGGTAGTGTAGCTCCATTATGTTGCGGTGTCCCAACCACTGGTACCTCCCTTGTATATACGGACGAAAATAACCTATTTAGCTCATCTGCCTTTTCCTGGTCACTAATTTTCAGATGGCCTGTGTCACATTGTAATGTTCCTATAGCTTCCTTCCTCGCCTTCTTCCCATTAATATATTTAAAAAAATATTTTAGGCTTAGTCTTGCTTTCCTTTGCAACTGACCTCTCATTTTCTATTTTAGCCAGTCTAATAGCCCTTTTGCAAGCCTTGTTGATTTCCTTATAGTCACATAAAGCTGCCTCTGTTCCCTCCTTCTTGTATAATTTAAATGCATGTTTCTTTTTCCTCATCATGATCTTTATGTCATTGTTAAGCCACATGGTACATGCCGACGAGTATGTTTATTTAGTAAGGATTTGAATGTTGTCCATTTATTTTCAGTATTTTTCCCTGTAAGTTCTGTCTCCCAGTCTATATGTAGTATTGCTGCCCTTAGCCCATTAAAGTTAGCCCTTTTAAAATTTAGAGTTTTTGTTGGCCCCTTACAACTCTGTTTTTAGTATTTAATCTCAAATGATACTGTTTTGTGATCACTGTTCCCCAAGGGTTCCCCTATTTTAACATTTGATATTATATCAATATTACTTGTGATGACTAAATCCAAGATGGCCCCATTTCTAGTAGGTTCTTGTATTACCTGGGCCAGATAGTGATACCCAAGTGTACTCAAGAACCTGCTCCCCTTAGCTGAGCTGCTGGTCTCGTTTATCCAGTTTATAAGGGTAATTAAAGTCTCCCATTATTAGAACTTGCCCATGCTTAGCTGCATTTCCAATCTGTAACAATAATTGTATTTCCTCACTTTCAGCTATATTTGGGGGTTTATAGCATACTCCCACCAATATGCGTTTAGAATTAGCTCCTCCACTATTTAGCTCAACTCACAAAGATTCAATGATGCAGTTAGTGCCAACATAAATATATTCTCTGACTATAGGCTTAAATTCAGGCTTAACATACAGACAGATCCCTCCTCCTCTTTTACCATTGCCCCTATCTTTCCTAAATAGGTTATAACCATCCAGATTTACAGTCCAGTCATGATAATCATCCCATCATGTTTCAGTAATGCCTATTAAGGCCATTTTTCTTGTACTGCTAATAATTCTAGCTCGTCCATTTTTCCAGGCAAACTTCTTGCATTAGCAAGCATACACTTCATGTTGCTATGGCTCTGCCGTTGTGAAGTGCTTGCCACAGTATTTGAGGCCCCTATTAATACCTCCCTACTGTCTATTATAACACTCCCCCCTTCTCCTCCCACATGGGTAACTAATTCATCCCTTTCCCTCTTTACCCTTTTTACCCCAATACTACTATATAGTCCCTCCCCCCACCTACAAGTTTAATAACTCCCCCAGCCATTCTACCATCCTATCCCCTAGCACAAAAGCTCCCTTATTAAGGTGCAATCCATCCCTGCTATAGAGATTGTACCCAAGTGAGAAGTCAGCCCAGTGCTCTAAAAACACAAAATCCTCTGCACTGCACCACTTTTTTAGCCACGCATTAACGTCCTTAAGCTCCTTCTTCCTCCCTGGGCTAGCACGTGCCACTGGTATTATCTCAGAAAATACTACCTTGGAGGTCCTTGCTTTAAGCTTATTCCCTAGGTCTCTAAAATCATTCTTTAGGACGCTCCATCTTACACTAACTTTGTCATTGGTACCAATGTGTACCAAGACCGCCGGTTCATTACCAGCCCCTCCCAATAATTTATCAACCCGATCCACAACATCCTGAACCCGAGCACCCGGGAGAGAGCAAACTGTTCGATTGCTGGGATCTGTGTGACAAATTACCCTGTCTACCTTCCTAATAATAGAGTCCCCTAACACCAAAACATGTCTGTTGCTCTGCCTATGCTGCCCTCCCACTCCTCCAGTAGAACTGTTCTCCTGGATGTTAGAGGGAACAGTTCTATCTGGCATTGCCATTCCTGAATGGACATCCCCAACAGTTTCACTCAATCTGGCAAATCTGTTGCTGTTTGCCAACTCAGAACTGGCCTGCCTCCTCCTGTTCCCCCTGCTTCCCCTTCTAACTGTAACCCAGCAACCTCCCTGGACATCCTCACTAGCCCCAGCTCCTCCCTCAATACTAGGCCCAGCTAAATTGTGCTCCGTGAACACCAACTCCCTTTCCAGTGGAGCAATATCACTAAGTGCTGCAATTCTCCTCTCCATATCTCCAATTTGAGCTTCCAGAGAGGCTCCTGTCACACAGGTATGGATCCTGGATCATCTGTTCCAGTAGTGAATACATGTGGCAGGATGTACACTGAGTGAGGTTGCCACTGGACTGACTCATGATTATCAGTTACAAAAATGCAGTGAGAAAACAAATCAATGTATTTGTATAAAGATTGCTTTTCTACACCTTAAACCAAACAAAACAGAAAAAAAAAATATACGTTTGTTTCTGTTTTTTCTTATAGTACCCCTTTCCTTTGGATTTCCTCCTTTTATTCAATCTCCTACACACTAACTACACTTACACTAGAAATAAATTGCAAGCTCCCAACCTCGCTCTTCCCTTGTTAAAATAGACCCAGCCTACTCACCTGTACAATGATAAATGAGCACAGGACAGAAATCACTGCCCTGCCCCACAGAACTGATTTAACAGAACAAGACAAAATGCACACAGATAAACTTTTACACAGGCCAAACCACACACACTCTCACCAGGACCCAGATTACAGAGCACAGGAAAGAAAACACTGCCCTGTCTCACAGTACTGATTCAAACAGAAACTCACACAAATGCACACAGATAAACCTTTACATAGTCCAAGCCACACCCACTCTCACCTGCACACTGATGACTGCAACAGGACAGAAAACACTTCCCTCATGTACAGAGCTGATTCAAACAGAACCTCACAAAAATGCATACAGATAAACCTTTACACAGGCCAAACCACACCCACTCACACCTGGACCCTGATTACAGCCCACAGGACAGAAAACACTGCCCTGATTTACAGGACTGATTAAAACAGAACCTCACACAAATGCACACAGATATACCTTTACACAGGCCAAGCCGCACCCACTCTCACCTGCACAGTGATTACAGCAACAGGACGGAAAACACTGCCCTGATTTACAGAGCTGATTCAAACAGAACCTCACACAAATGCACACAGATAAACCTTTACATTTTTTTGCTTGCTTGAAAGTTCTGGTTGCTTGAGTTCTGGATAACTGAGAGTCTGTTGTAATACAGTACAAACATATTTAGTCAGTGTCTCATACAAACATATCTTCAGCCAAAGTCTACTGTAGACATTTATGGGACATAAGCAAGTGTCATGCAATTAGGATTAGGACAAAAGTATTACAATGTTGATAGACAAGTATATGCTTTATGCAGAAAAGTGTTGATTGAAACAATAGCAAAATCAAGAATAACAATTGGATGTATCTAAACTTGTGAAAAACATTTATTTTTAGATAGATCACAATAAATTCAGTGATAGGTTTATTTATATATTTTTTTTAAATGAGTGGATAACAATTAGTTTTAAAACACTACATTCTGTTAGATCAATATAGAAATCAACAATAAGTCTATACAATCTTATCAAACTTAGATAAACAATCAAATATTTATTCCATAGAATATATTTGGTATTAATATTCAGTAATATAATGTCTTACTCTATGAATACATTAAATAGCATAATCAGGTATAAAAACCTACGTGGAAGCTAGAATATAGATCTATATACTGAAGCAATATAAAACTACTAATTTAGTGAAATATCACAGAGAAAAGATAAAAGGGCAGAGGTTTATGTCAGAGAGTGACAGACCGGCCAAAGTCAGGGCGACAGACAGAAAAAGCCATGATCCTCTCCCCTTCCCTAATAGATAAACACTTTCCTTTTTACTTACTCCCAGCCACAGGGTTCATTTGCACCAATTGCAATTGCCTCCTTCCCTATTTGTATGTACATGCCTAATTATAATGTACAATATATATGGTGGAGTGGTGCTTGACGTTTTGCCCATGAAAGAGCAGTCTTGTTCCATGTTTTAAAATTAAATAATAATGACCTTTGGTCTAGATAGTTCAGCCAAATATTTTGGGTTATTGAATCACCCATTGTGTGCTAATCTTGCACCTGTTTGATAACACTTGGTGAAGTCTGAGCATATCTTTCTTGAGACATTTCTATGTTCGTTTCTCAAGGCCTTTTTAATTATTTGGTCCTGGCTTATGTCCCGCTTGAACATTTAGTAGGCCCAGACCTTATTTGTGTGTAACCCTTCATGTGGAAAATTAGCACACAATAATTATAAATGTGTTTAAATTGGTAACAAAAAAAAAGACAATCATATAAAGTAGACAATAAATATATGGTCTTGTTTTAACTACTAATGTCATGACACCAGGGACCATTATATAAATATTCAACCTCAATTGTCAATTAGTATATTAATGTATACATATTTAGGTATGTTCACCTATAATCATATTAATGTATACATATTCAGCCATGTTAACCTACAATTATAAACACATATATATTTCATAAGGGTCATCTATAATCATAATACCTCCAGGGTCTCCTATAATTATGTTCTAAATATATTTTCAGACAGGGCTCGCTAAGATCATAAACATTTACATATATTCACCTAGATTAAACCATATTTATAATATAAACACATATCAGTTTAATCAGCTTCACCTATAAGCATACAAATATATGCCTATTCTGCTGGGGTCACCAATAATTATAATACAAATACTTAAATATTTAACAAGGATCAACTATAATTAAATAAATGTACATATATTCAGCAAGGGTCACTGGATAGCATAACAATATATAAATGTACATATAAATGTAACTAACTTATTCTGCCTCTGTTCCACTGTTGAAGTTCCTTCCTCTACACTGAGAATACGCATGGGATGAGTGAAGACTGAGCACTCTATACTCTAGTTCCAGTCTGTGAACTGCTGCATTTAATTGTTAAGCCTAAAAAGTATGTTTTAGGGTTTTTCAAGCTAAAAAACAGAAACCCTCACAGGGAAGCGTTCCTAGTCAGCTGCCTAATTTGCCTAATGGGTAATCCAGCCATGGATGAGACCCTGCTTACACAGATCTGCCAAGTATGTCGAGCTTGTCTGACTGCAGCAGGAAGATTAGCTGAGTGTCTGATTTCAGACCAGGAACAATAACCCCCAAGTACCAGCTTTCATTGAAATTATCAGGCAAAGATTCTTTCTGGGGTGATCAGACAGATAGCTAATGACTTAAATTCTCATTTCAGGAATATGCCTTGGTTTTTTAGCCCAGAAGAACTCTCTGTCCTTTTGGAGAGTGGCACTTGTGCATAAGTGCAATCCAGAGACAACTGAGTTTTTGTGAAATCACTGCTGATAATTAGAACGAAAAATCTTGGACTCTTACAGAAAGGAAGTGGAGAAAAAAACAACAACATATATGTAAAAATGAGATGAAAGGAGGATCCCACTTGTATGCTAGTATATGCTATTGTAGCTTGCTGAAGAGTTTCTGGCATACAAATAATAATAATAATGTTTGTCACTTGTATATGCTATTATTATTTTCGTGCAGACATTCCCATTGTTCAAGTACAAAACTTTTTGTGTTTTCAAAATCGCCTCCAACCTCAGGAAGTAGGTCACCCAAACTAAAATGGCAGATTTTCCTGCAGCATAATTACCGTATTTATCGGCGTATAACATGCACTTTTTCTCCCTGAAAATAGTGAGCAATTTATAGGTGCGTGTTATACGCCGATATTCCCTCCCCCTCCTCATCCTCAACCTCCCTCCTCATTCTAACCCCCCTTCAACCTAAACCCCCCCCTCCTCAACCTAAACCCTCCTCCTTAACCTAACCCCCCCTAAATAACTCCCCCTCACTTACCTGCTTCTGTTCCAGCCTCCGCTCCCTGACCCGGCGCGCATGTGACGTCACATGTGCGCCACGTCATTAGCATATACCGGGTGCACCCGGGTCAAGGAGCGGAGCGGAGACTGGAACAGAAGCAGGTAAGTGAGGGGGAGGTGAGGAGGTGGGTTGAGGAGGGGGGTTGAGGAGGGGGTTGAGGAGGAAGGAGGATGAGGATGGGGGGTTGAGGGAGGATAAGGATGGGGGGGTTGAGGGAGGATGAGGATGGGGGGGTTGAGGGGGTTTGAGGATGGGTGGGTTGAGGAGGGGGTTTGAGGAGGGAGGTTGAGGAGGGGGTTGAGGATAGGGGGGTTGAGGAAGGAGGATGAGCATGGGGGGTTGAGGAGTGGGTTTGAGGAGGGGTTGCGGAATGGGGGGCTTGAGGAAGGAGGATGAGGGGGGTTGAGGGGGTTTGAGGATGGGAGGTTGAGGAGGGGGGTTGAGGATGGGGGGGTTGAGGAGGCAGGTTGAGGAGGGGGTTGAGGACAGAGGGATTGAGGAGGGAGGTTGATGAGGGAGGTTGAGGAGGGGGTTGAGGAGGGGGTTGAGGATGAGGAGGGAGGTTAAGGAGGAGGAGGGGGGTTGAGGAGGGGGGTTGAGGTTGAGGAGGGGGGTTGAGGAAGGAGGATGAGGATGGGGGGTGGAGGAGGGGGTTGAAGATAAGGGGTTTGAGGAGGGGATTGAGGAGGGAGGATGAGGAGGGAGGTTGAGGTTAAGGATTTTGCTTCAAAGTTCTTTATTTGAATTTTTTTTTTCCTAAAATGTCCTTCTTAAAATGAGGTGCGTGTTATACGCCGGAGCGTGTTATATGCCGATAAATACGGTACATATACAAGTAATACATCAGAATTTGTGTGATTTGCTTTTTAAATTTTAAGAACATGTTGCTTATTTTCAAATGTAGTTCTTCAAAAGGAGCTATTTTAAATTATTGACCAGAGTTGTTAATATTCCAATATACATTAAAATGGATATTGACATTTTATTTGAATATTTTCCATAATTTCTTAAATTAATAATAAGGCAAGTGCTGGAAAGGACAATAATTAATTTAAAAGAAATGTTAAATATTTTTTGTGAAATCAACAATCTTTTCTGGGCTATAAATGCCCACAATTCTGCTACTAGTCATTGTAGGAGCATATTAAGACGTTCTTATCCAATACATGCTAATTATTAATTTACTTGTGAACTTTCTCTTCTGCAAAGACATCTGAAGACCCCACAGGATTGTTTAAGGTTCTTGTTTCCAAAAATCAGTGTAAGACCCTGGAGGGGGTAAAACAAATTCAAACAAACTTTGCAAACATAGAAAACAGTGGTATTATCATTATTATTGATATTATTGTTGGCGAACATTAAACCCAGACGGGCAATGTAAAAGGCTATTTGCAGTGTTAGCAGTACGGTCATGGTTATAGCTGCATGAACATGAGCTTTCAGGTGAGAGAAGCTAATGGTGGATGATCCTCGGTGCAGTCTCAGGATGTGTAGGATGAGGGAGGTGATGGTCGATCCCAGGGATATTATAATCAGAAGCAATGGGATGGAAGCTCCCAAGTTTAATCCATACAAATACATATTTCTAATATTCTTAAAATAATTATTTTCTTTTCTGCTGGAAGCTGTGTTATTTGCTGAATTGATGACATCATCAGTAATTGCCATTGTAAGAGCAATCACACAAATGGAAAACACAATGGATCCTGAGATCAGCCAAGGCAGCAAACTGGTGAATCTGAGCCTTAGGTAGGTGAGGAGACGGTGCTGGAAAGTGACAATCTTGATGCAGTAGAAGGTACATAACCAGGCAGTGATCCAGGTGTTTGATAGGACTGATACACATACAATGGTATAGAGAATGTATAGGTTGTATGACAATAAATAGTTATTCCAGATCTTTATAATGGTAATAACTAATAGAATGATATTTCCAATGATGCAAAGTAGTCCTTGGATGGTTAAGATGAGATCAGGTGGACTTTGATATCCTCCCATAATCGAGGATCTGATACTGACCAACAGAATAAAAGCATTGAGAGGAACGCTGCTACAGTGTGCGGTAATGGTAAAAAATAATATTGTTAATGTGGCAGCCTCCATTTTCTTTGTTTCCTTTACTTAAAAACTATAATTTTTGGAGAATGACCTCTAATGCTGTGCTCTAATTACTCCGTACTCTTTGTATCTAAATATAATACTAAGCAGCGCCCTTATAAAGCTTCCTCTCATTACTTCTCTCATCTGTCATGTGTCTGCATGTAACCTACTTTGCATATCAGGAAAGATTTGTTGTGATCGGGGTATATTGTAAATTTGAATGAACCAAATTAGATGATTATTTTTGTACATCTCTAATCCTTATAATCCCAGGTAAGTGATGACATAGCACGGACCGGTCTGTCAGGTCACACGAGTCTCTTCCATGGCTGTCAGTTGTCTGATTACAATATAGACAAGAAGATAAAACCATTTTGTAGCTGGTACTGGCGCTGCCATCATTATGACAATACTTGATTTTTTTCTGCAAAACTTAACTTTAACTTATACATTGATAAAAATAATGATTGCCAAAAAGGAAATATATATGATGCACGTTAAAGCAGGAACACCCCAGATATGTTCCTGATAATACCCATAAGCGATTATTTGGAGGGGTGTGTTTCTATTAAATCATTTATCTAACCTAATATTTTATTTACTCCAAAAGAGCCTCTTTTTAAAAACAAATGTAAGTTTTGCTTTTAGTTCCACTCTTAGCCTCTCATAACACTGTGCCCAATCATACAGAAATCTTCAGAGATGGATAACAAGGGGATAGACAATGGGTCATCATTTAGTCGTTCAATTATGTTCAACTCTCTGTGACCCTATGGAGCATAGCATGCCAGTCACTTCCTCTCTGAGTTTCATCAAGGTCATATTCATTGCTTCAATTATCTCATCTATCTATCTTATCCTCTACTGCTCCCAACATCAGATTCTTCTCTAGGTAATCCTGTCTTTTCATGATATGGTCAACAATAAAGTGACAATATACAACCTTGTTGTACTTCCTTGCCAATTTTGTAACACTCTGTTGTTCCATGTTTGATTTTGGCTGTGGCTTCTTGGTCCACATACAGATTCCTCAGGAAGCAGATGAGATGAACTCACCACATTTTGTCGTAGTCCACACAGTCAAAGGCTTTAGAAGAGTCTATGAAGCAGCGATAGATGTTTTTCTCTGGGACTCTCTCACTTTCTCTATTACTCAGTGGACATTGGGAATTTGATCTCTTCTGCCTCTTCCTCTGCAGATCCTGGATTGCACATCTAGTAGTTTTGGTCCATGTATTGTTGGAATCGAGCTTACATGATCCTAAGCATTACTTTGTTTGCATTTTAAATGAGTGCAATTATTCAATAACTGGATCTTCGTCAATTACATCACTCATTATAGATTGCTCCTTGTCTCTTCTTGCTATCCTCTGGCATTCTGCATTCAGTTGGACAAACCATTTTCCTATCTCCTCTACATTTTCTTTTCTTCTTTCCTGGACTGCTTTCAAAGGTTCATCAGACAGTCACTTTGCCTTTGTAGTTTTCTTTAGGGGGGTGGGTGTATTCTTATTTTTTTCTATTTTTTGGACAAATCACACATTTCTGTTCAAAGCTCTTTAGGGATTCTATCTACCATGCCCAGTCCCTAAAATCTATTCTTTAGCTCCACTGCATATATGCTTAGTCTGCTGATTTTTCCTCTTTTCCTCATCTACTTCTGAACTTTGCAATAAGAAGATAATGATCTGATCCAAGTCTTGCTTTTGATGACCGTATACAGTAGATCTCTTCCATCTTTCACTACAAAGTATATAGATAAACTGATTTCTATATTGTCCATCTGGTGATGTCCATGTGTAGAGTCATCTTAGAGGCTGTTGGAAGAGGGTTTTTACTTTGACCAGAGAATTATTTTGACTGAGTTATATTAATCTCTAACCTGCTTCATTTTGTACGCCAAGGCCAAACTTACCAGTTATTCCATGTATCTTTTGGTTCCCTACTTTAGCTTCCAATCCCCCATGATGGGAGTAAGGTCTTTTCTTGGTGTTATATTTAGGAGGTGGTGAATATCCTTATAGAATTTGACAACCTCCATCTCTTCAGCATCCATGGTTGCAGCATAGACTTGGATCACTGTGATGTTATAAAGTTTGCCTTGAATATTAATTGAAAACATTATGTCATCTATTGAGTTGTTACTGAGCACTGCTTTGGTCACTGCTTTGATTATAAGAGCTACTTCCTTTCTTCTGTGGGATTCTTGACCACAGTAGAAGATCTGGTGGTTGTCTGATATGATATGCATCATTCCAGTTAATTAGAGTTCACTAATTCCCAGAATATTAATGTTTAGCCTTGTAATCTCATGTTTGACCATGTCCAGTTTGCCTTATAGGTCAGAGTTCTCACATTCCATGTTCATATGCTGAATTGTTATTTGCAGTAACAGACTTTCCTTTTCCCTCCAGACATATCCGCAACTGAGCATTCTCTTGAATTTGTCCAAACTACTTCATTTGATCTGGTGATTGTCAAACTCACCCTCTGCTCTTCTCAGTAATGTGGTAGTGACCTTCTTGTCTGAGGGGCTCATCACTAACATATTTTTATGTCTCTGGTTGTGCTTATCCATTAGGTTATCTTGACAAAGACACTGAAGTGGGTTGCCAGTATTTTCTGTAGTTGACTGATATTTGTCTGACCCCTTTGGATTTTTGGTATGCTCATCTTGGGTGACCTTAGTTGGTATAGTTCAAAGCTTCATTGAAGTACACAAGCCCCTTCACCATGTCACAGTACCCATCTAGAAGGCATAGATACAAACATGTATGTAAATAAGGTTAGGAAAACTGTAAGGAGGAACCCCTCCACCTACTTCTATGTTTCCACCAAGAGAGCGTTGACTAAGCCCTGTAAGATATTATACCCATGAAGAGATGGTTTTCTTACAAACTATTAATGTTTTATTACAATAAAATATCAACATTTAGCAAAAAAATTGGAATTTGTTTATACTAATTGTTAATATGTAACAAAAGCCAATCAATTGACAATTAATTTTACTTGACATATTTTAACTGAATAATGACAGTGAAACATCATATGTCTTGCTTTGCATTCAGTGGTCACTGCAGGGATGGAGACAGATGCACTCCCACCCACGGGGCACCTGACAGGACATGTCTACTAAAATAATAAAGATTAAATGTAAATTATAAAAATATGTTTGTTTCTTTCTGTACTGATTTCATTGTTTGTCAGTTATGTAAGGACCTCTAAACAATAGATAGTTAGGACTTGAGAAGAGAAAATCTTTATTAATCTTGTAATATGTATTTAAAGAGTTAATGACCCCCCCCCCCCCAAGCTGTGTAAGCTCCAATGATCTTTTGTGGGTGGGTTGGAGATGAGAACAACGTTCAAAACAGGATTTTAGACTTCTATAGTATAAGAAAGCTTTCTAAAAATGTGCATAATAAATGTAATATGCATGCTACAATCTAGTGTAAGCGTGATTTCATGCCTGGTATCTACATTACAATGTATATGACACATATATGATGTCCTCTTTCACTCTCTGAAACACAACATAGCAGGGAGCTGTGTAAATTACTTGAGCTATTAGCCACCTGTGGTATGGCAGATTAGATAGGACTTTCCCCTGTCTTCTGTGTATGGTCAAACTGCCCTAATACTTCATTCAGGGGCTGGAAGGAACCAAAGCTTGTGAAGCCTGGGGAAGGTTTATTAAAAAATATGAATTAATTATTCAAATGTGCAGTAGAAGTTTAATAACACATGGTGATTGGCTGAAGGCATCTGCGCCTTCAGATTGGCTGTTGTCATTACCCAAAGAACACCATTGGCACAGTGAAACATGGTGGTGGCAGTATCATGCTGTGGGGATGTTTTTCAGCAGCCACGACTGGGAAAATGGTCAGAGTTGAGTGAAAGATGGTGCTAAATACAGGCAAAACCTGTACCACACTGTGCGTGATTTGAGGCTAGAACGGAGGTTCACCTTCCAGCAGGACAATGACCACAAACACACCGCTAAAGCAACACTTGAGTGGTTTAAGGGGAAACATGTAAATGTGTTGGAATGGCCTAGTCAAAGCCCAGATCTATTACTCACTATCTAGGGCTCATTAGTTGACTGGTAGAGGAATAATCTAGAATAATTATGATGCATAGAACCTACTAGGGTCACATGTGGTAACTACACCTCTGCAACCAGAATCTGATGAACAAAAGGATCATCAACAATCACTCCATTTCATAGAAGTAACCATTAATGTGCAAAGATCTTCCATATGGTCTCCATCTGCTCAATTCAACAGGTGCAATAAATCATAGATGATGTGATACAAATCAATTCCACACACAATGTGTTTTCATACATTAATGATGATTCCAAAACAGATTATCAGAATCTGGAAAACAGAAAGTTGAGGTTGATGAACAAGCAAAAACTGTTATTATAGTACAGTGTTTCTTGCTCTGAACACGAAAATAAACCAATTAACATATAAGTCATCTACTAGCAGTGATAACCATACTGACTCTGTCCTGTACAATCAGCTCTCTCAAAATTAGTTGAGGATGTGTATTACGACAAGGCATGCTTCACTTTGAACATACAGTATTCTTTCAGCAAAAAGTACTATCACTATCTACATGCAATAGTTGTGCCATGCTGATATCACATCTCACTGGTATATCTGTGGTACCAAGGCCAGACAGATTTCACTGTTCACATTACCCCCAAACACATGCACATTGTTCCTGATGTCAAACAAAGGTAATTATTCATTTTGTTTGTGGATTAAATCAAATACATGAATTTGTTTTTATAATGTTAACAGGATGACATGCAACAAAAATGCATGTATAACTACTGGTTTGGATAAGCAGATCCTAATAGGACTGTGCAACTCTACAGTCATGTTCATTAGTGAAGAGATATGTAGTCATATATGGCATTTCATATCTATCTGCTGGGGTTAATGTCACTGATCAAATGCCTGATATGCACTGGGTTAAGGGATTTCTTACATGATAGTATTGCACTGCTTGAAGATGAAGAACATGCCTTCATGGTTATGAGACTGGGATATTAACACCTACAGAGACCAGACCAAGATTTCAATCAGAACACAATTAAGATTGACCACAACACCTCATCTCAATGGCAATCCACATTGAACATTAATCAGTGAAAGGTTAAATATAACCAGACATGTACACACTCTGTAGCCAGCCAATAGTATGTCAACATTTATACCAATTAGTATTCATTGAAGAGTGATGATGAGGAGGACTTAGGGGATGGTCCTAACATCTCCTCTTCCTCAGCACTTGTTCCACACCTTCTGTGCCTGCTCTCCTACTCCCTCTTCCATGTCTAGGATGCGTTTGAGGGAGGGGTGCCACTACGTTGGGTGGCTGGGGATCACCTTGTGCTGGTGGTGAGGTGTGAGATGAGGAGGCCATCGTCTCTAGTTGTGGCTGGAGAGATATGAGCTGGCATTCAGCCAATTGTATTAGTCGCTGCCTTTCCCTATGTTCCTGTTCTCATATCTCTCTATCCTTTGGTTGTGCCTCCTCACCTTAGAATGTAGTGATCTGTTGCTTGCAAGGAGGAAGTTGGTGCAATGCACCCGCCTTTGGAGTAATCACAGCATCTGTGTCCTTTGGGTGTTAAGTGTACTGTCATTCCTGTGAAACTAGGCAATAATTTGCCTCAAAGAGAGAGGTGGAGGTGGCGATGTCTGAGTTGTCGGTGGTGATGGCTGAGTTTCCGGTGGGGGAGGCCATGTTGGAGGACCTCATAGTGTTGGAGACCATGTTGGGGGTGAAACAGTGTTTTTTCCCTGCTAGAGATGTGATTGTTTTGGAGCATGTGGCAGTGTTGGCCATGATGATGGCTGGAGCCAGGACCACAACATCAGTGTAGGTGTCATTGTTTTTTGGCTCAGTGACTTGTTCACTGGAGGGGGCTGAAAACACTGTGCATGTCCAGATGATGTGTGTGATGGCCCACGGGTTAAATCCCACTCCAGAGATAAGGGTGAGCCTCTTGTTTGTGACGGACCATCTTCTGTTGCTGGTCCCGGGCCATTTTGCATGTTGGGGTCTATTTCATCCTCCACTTCCATTGTTGGATTTGTTTCCACCTCCAGTGGAGCCACCACCTGTGCCTCTGTGTTCAGCCTTGTGCTCCTCGGTACTGAAATGAAAGAAAGTATTTGAGTGTGTTTCTCTACACAATTGACAGCTATGTGTTTCCATAACCTTGTCACCTGTAATTGCCTGCGGTGCTTATGTCACACAGAGGAACATCGGCCTGCATCATTGCGAATCATGGCTCAAATGAATATATGCTGCTAATATAAATACTGGTGCGGTGTGCCATCTGCATGTCATTAGGACACGTGCTCTGCTGGATCTACGGTGCAGTGTGTGAGACTGACCATTCTGTGACATATTCTCAGCAATGGTTGTTAACATGCAGATGAGTCATGATCCAGGTTAGGCCAGTAAATTACATACACATGTAGTCCTAAAGAGTCTGTATCCACATATGCTGCAGTGAGCACACCCATACATATACTCTCCTTTGGATAATTAATCAATCTTGATCTATTTGTTAACTTTTAATCTGAATCAATTGTGGCTGCAGGTATTTGAACTATATTTAATTGCTAACAATTCTGATAATTAGATTTGTGCATCCCAGTATCTCATTAGCCATGACCAGAGAGCTTACAATGCAGCATTGCGATTGTATAACAATTGCTTAGGTGTGTGGTGTTGATATGTGTGCAAATGAGGGTGTTTAGGATACCCACATTACACAGTGCTCATATTCAAAATGTCCACCCCTCTTTGAAGGCCCACGACTGCCGCTGGCTCAATCCACTTCTTCAGGGTCCTCTCCTATTCACAGTATATAATGGCATGTACTACTCTGGCCTCCTCTGACGTCTTTCTCTTGACCTTTATCAGACTGTCATTGTACCTGTGTTTCACTGACTT